>CAJHQQ010003102.1:0-50823 GCA_905132885.1 Moricandia moricandioides | reverse complement strand
TATCCTCACCTTGAATCCTTCCTTATCCTCTCAACTTCCATGCTTATCCTCAGAAAGTTTACATTTATCCATTTATCCATTTTTCCCATTTTTCTCTATCCATGTCGAATGAACCATCATTTCATTCGGGCCTGTTCTCATCAAAAACCATAAGTGGGCTTTTGTCGTGTTTTAGGCCGTTTCGGTTCGTTTTACAACTTAAACATTTTTACGATTTCTGTCAAAGAAACCATCGGTTTTTACGATGTATGTTTTCTATGTTGACGGTCTCATGAATTGATATGAATCAATTCATGTAGCCAAGGATATGAGGGTGTTAAGTTAAACAGTATCGTCTTGACGTTTGACTAGAACTTTTACGAGAAAACAGAGTCTTCTTTGTATTTTTCCGTAAAATCTCAACGAAAACTTTGATTGCGATGAAACAAAAGACATTTTGATCAAGATACAAAGGAGAACATGATGAGAGCCTTATTGGGGAGATAGGAAGTCTGGCTAGCGACATGGATCCAAATAAAGAGCTTGGTCGCAAGGTAAGGAGCGCTGAGGCGAGGCTGAGCCATGTGGGCGAGGCTGGGAGTTCTGTGTTGAGGGTGAGCCGTGTGTGGAGAGGCTGAGCTGTGTGGGGCAAGGCTTGGAGCTATAAGGCGAGGCTGAGACGTGTGGGGTGAGGATAGGAGCTCTGAGGCGAGGCTGAGCCGTGTGGGGCGAGGCTAGAAGCTCTGAAGCGTGGCTGATCCATGTGAGGTGAGGGTAGGATCTTTGAGGCGAGGCTGAGCCATGTGGGACATGCTAGGAGATCTGAGGCGAGGTTGAGCCGTGTGGGGCGAGGCTGAGCCATGTAGGGTGGGCTAGAAGCTCTGAGGCAAGGATAGTATCTCTAAGGCAAGGCTGTGCCATGTGATGTGAGGCAAGGAGCTGGTGGGGGAGGTGAGGAATTAGAGTGAGATGTGTGGCGAGGCTGAGAGTTTTTTGGGGCGAGGTGAGGAGTGAGAGAAGTGTGTGTCAAGTTGAAGGCTTATGGGTGGTGGCGTTGACCAAGATGAGAGGGTGTTGGGTGACGTTGACCAAGCTGGGAGGGTTCTGATACCTTTCTCCGTTCTGATTTCCTCTGTTGATTGCTTCAAATACTTTCTGAACTATTTCTTTTTCTTTTGAGAAAGTTTTTCCGTAAGCTATTTTGTGGAAGATTATCTCATAGATTTTCTTACGAGCTTTTTCCGCGGAAAATTTACAAAAAAAAATTAAGAAATATTTTTTTTGTAAAACTCGTCATTTGTCGAAAAATCTTCCTTATACTTTTTTTATCACTTCATGTTTGGATAAAAATTCTTTTATTTCTTGTCCAGGATGAAATATATGAAGTTTGTTATTGTATCCTTATGCAAATACGTGTGGCTTAAGCTACATTTTTGGCTCATATTCTCTTAAGACATAATTTCTTTGAGAATTTTAGTCGTTGATATTGCCATGACCTGTTTTGAACCCAACAAGTAGCCCCCCCCCCCCAGCTCGTAAGATCTTATGTGTATTTCTTGTAAGGTAGTGATAGGCGTGTTAGGCAGAATCAATGGCTAAAAGCCTGTTCGGGAGACCAGTTTTTTCCAAAAGTTGAAATGGTTGGTTCGCTCTTCTTTTCCTCATAAGAATGAGATGTGATAAGATTGGGGTTGCGCCTTATAAAGGCTGACTATGTACCCATTTGAAGGGATCAAGCCTTTCTTAGTTCGTTATGGATTTAAGATTATTACGATTTGTTTTCCAGTGGGACCTTTACGGCCTAGTTATGTATCATGTGGAGATTTTTGAGCATGTTTATGCCAATGACATTTTATATTGGAACTTTTTTGGCCTTAAGATTATACTCATAGGCTGTTTGTTTTTATATTTATAAAATTGTGGTTCATCTCCTTTTAAAAACGCAAGAGCAGCTATACGCGGAGATAGAGGGGAAAAGTATGAGTTGTCATCTCATTTATGACGCTCCAGGGATCGCTATACTTGTCGTTGAATAAGATGAGAATAGTTGAAGGCTTTTGGTTAACATTGTCTCATACATGCAAAAATATAAGTGAAGGGACATATTGTGGAATCTCGTATCGGTTTGTTGATACTATGCCTTGAGATGTTCGAGACCAATGTGTTGGGTCAAGGGAAATACCTAGGCTTACTATATGTTTAGGGTTTGCGATAAATGTTTCGGCTTAAATCACCCGTTGAGGTTTTGACATGATTCCGTTTCAATATTGAAAGTCTGCAAAAAGTTCTCGGCTTATGCGACTTGCATCAATTGGGAACCGAGCATCTCCATAAAGACACCGAAATTTTGTTTTTTTCATAGCGCACTATTATCTTTGTGTAGGATGTTTGAGATCCGATCTCTATGGAGGGAGATGACTAAGTTTGTTTAGGACGTTAGAGTTTGTTTGTTGTGATCAACAACAAACGGAATGGTAAGTGTTAGTGAGCTTACGTTTGGGTTCAAACCTTTTAGAAGGATGTGTTTTTGATAGATGTTAGTGAGTATGACTGTTTGAGTTTTTACATAGAACTTTCATCAAGAAATATATTTTACGTTGATGCGTTTGCGTCTCGCGGTACTAAAGAATGGGTTTTTCTTTTGAGTAAAGTTTTACGTTAAGAGAACGTGTTAGAGAAGTTTTCGCGTTTGACGTGAAGCTATGGTTTGACGTTGTGGACGAGAAATACTTTGGTTTGTTCGCGTAGGTGTCACAGCCAAAGTTCATTTGTATAGCAAATTAATCGAAAACGTCTTTCGTAGAGAAGTTTTCTTTCTTATGTCGTGTTTCTTGTTTGAAATGTTTGCAGGCTTGGAGAGTTTTCTGCGGTGGCGCAAAGGTTTTGTCTTGACCTTGCAGCATAGAAATTTTTTTGTTTGTTTGCGGAAGTTTCACAGCCAAATTTTTTTTTTCTGTTTGGATGTTACATTGTTTGATTTGTGATCGAGGAAGTTGCACCAAGGCGTAAATTTTTCCCTGGGAAGAGACGTTCCTTCACTATGCTTTGTGAAGAGTTGGCCTTCCAAGATTTATTTAGTGTATTTGTAGGGAGGATGTTTCGTATAACTCTAGAAGTTTTCTTACGAGTGCTTCCTCATTTTCCGTGTTTTATGGGTAAAACATTGCAGAATTAAAGTGTGTTGTGGAGCATGTAGAACTTGGTCGAGTGACGAGAAGTTCATATTTTCCGTTAACCATATGGTTGTTACGGAGATTTTATCTTATGATTTTCGGTTTTGGGTTATACAATAATCGTTTATGTAGTCCTCACATGACGTTTTATACGAATCGTGGATTTTCCTCTTGCCGTTGAGTGATTAGGTGGAGCTTCGGTTACTTAAATGTTTTAGCTTGGCATGAAGTCTGTGTCAAGACGCATAGCCGGGGAACTTGTAGGTCAAGGATTAGACCATGCCAATTTTGTGGTAGCATTAAGGTTATCATGCTTTAGAATTGCCATTAAAAGGGATGCAATTTTCTGGTTCGGGATTTGAGGGAATGCATAATTGGCCGAGAGAAAAAGAGCTTTTTTTGAGAGTGAAAGGCCAAGTATATCGGAGTTTTCAGCGTTTAGGTGGCCGATGTGGCATAAAACAGTTTTCCACTTCAGGTTCCAGTCATAGAATGAGCCTTTTTGTACAATGCTTCCTTTAGTCGTATGAAGATTGTTTTTGTATAACTTTGTTTCAGTTATGAATGCCGTAACAAAATGCTTTCGTATGTTTTTGTCCGAGGAAGACAAAGCCTAAGATGCCTGACTCTGAATCCATTAGGAGTTAGTCACAGGATGATGGCATGTTCGGATGTAAGTGATAGGCAGAAGCCAATTTACCCGTAAGGCTAAAGGGAAAGATCTGTTAGATCGTAGTGTGAGGAGATAGAGTTTAGACTTGTCGTCGAGAGAAGAAGCATACAGCTTCATTTTTAGGTATACGAAAATTGTCTAAAACACTGCTTCGTAAAACCTGTTATGTTTATTGTCGCAAGTTGCTTCGTATAACTCAATCTGATATACAAAAGTATGTTTCGTGTAAGTTCTTACAAGAAGGGCTTCTCATAGAAGTAAATGGAGAGTGTTACTCGCGGATTAATTATGATTTTTGCGGGCGAGGATTGGGTTCTCCTCATTCTTTGTTTTTGTATCACAAAGTCTTTGCACGATACCAATCTTGTTTTCCCGTAGGCAGCTTCATATAAAATGTTTTAGTTATACAAAAGTAGTGGGTGACCGGTTATATGAAGACAATGAACATATTTTTTCTGGTGACGTTAAAGTAGCGATGTTTCTGTAAATTTTACGATAAACTTTTTCGCTTTGATTTCAATATTTAGTGAAAGTTTCTTGGTGTCACTCATGGAGTTTTACTGATGGTTATCTCTTGATGACCTTCGCGTGGAACGTTTCTGTAGGGTTTTGAGAAGAATTCCCCCGACATATTCTTTTCTTGAGCATAACGATTCTGTCGACCAACGGTAGATTTAGTTAGCGAGCAAGGAGAAGGCTTTCCCTTTGTTGTGCTCACTGCTACTTTTTGTCGTCAATTTTGATTTTTCGCAAATATTTTTGATGCTTTTCCATGAATCACTTGGTTCAACGGAAATTGTGAGAAATGCTTTTGTGTTTGAATATTTCTCGTATAATTTTGAGTTTTATACAAAACTTGTTTTGTTAAGTCAAAAATGTGCTCATGATTTTGGTGTTAATGTATAGCCAAGGGCGTTAAGGAGATGCCAAGGGCGATCAAGAAGATTTGTTGGGAAATGAGGCTTTGGTGAGAGGTCATGGGCGATGACGCAAGAGAGAGAGAGAGGACATTGAGACCGTGGAGAGAGAATGATGGGCGAAGTTCACTTCTCACCTCTCGCTCCATCTCTTTCCTTCTCTAGGAGTCCTTTTGTAATTGATTTTTCGAAGGTTGTCAACGTATTATCAAGTTTAATTTTACAAAAGTTATTTCTTAAAATTCTATCGAGTTTAATTTTATGGATGTCGTTTCATAAAATGTTGTTGTGCTCAACTTTACGAAAGTTATCCGTAAAATGTTGTCCAGTTTAGTTTTACAAAATTCATTTCGTAAAATGTTGTCGAGGTTAATATTACGAAATTTATCTGTATTTTTATGAGATTAATTTTATTAAAGTTATTCTGCAAAATGTTATCGAGTTTGGCTGTACGAGATCATTTTTTTTTGGAAAAACTCACGTTTTATGGCTGTTCCGCAAATTTAGTTTCTGAGTTTTATATCAGAAACTGTAGCTACGATAATACTTACTAATATCAAAATTATCAAAATCTTTCTCGTTTCCGCATGACTGACTTGAGGGAGTTTTAAATATTTCTTTTCAAGTAGGCTTTGTAGACAAAAATCAACAATTCGCAGAATATGTTGCTACAGAAGCGATTGAATTTTTTTCCAAAATTTTATGTTTGAGAAGAGGTTTTTACAGTGAAGGATACGATCTCATGTTTTGCTTGGTTTCATTACTTTTTAATAGATTTTAGTTTTGAGCAATTTCGGGGGAATCAACTTCATTTTCCCGAATGTCTTTCGGAGGAATTACAGCAGTGAGAGATGTGTACCGATTTGATGTGCTTCCTTTTATGCAAGTAACCTAGGGTTCCTCCGGGATCTTGGGAAAAGAAATATTCTTTTTTCAAAGAATTTTATGGAAGTTATTCGGAAGAATTATAGCAGTTAGGGGTGCGTATATTTGCTCTGCTTCTTTTATCTGCGAGTAACCTAGGGTTTCTCTGCAATTTTGGGGAAAGCAAATTTTCCTTTTCCGAAGAGTTTCCGGAAAACGTCTTTTGGTTGAACCCCTCATGCCTCAAGATTTCTCCAAATCGGTAATGAGATGAATTTTACGTGGTTTGATAGATTATTATCATTGCCCTTTCTGTTTTTGACAGAGAAATCACGAACTCATTTTGATGCTCTTTTGTGGCGAAAGTGCGCGACTAGGTTTTTGATTTTGTCGTTCACCACGGCGTTTGCGTTAGCGTTGGCCATAGGAGCTGTTCCTTCTGGGATTGTGTTACCGATGATGTTTTCATTTTTGACTCTGTCCACACGAGCTGTGAGTTTATCTTCCATACTTCCGGACATCTTTTCGATCAAGCGTTTTGTGGTCGTGAGTTAGAGTAATCTACCCCTCCTTCTACCGCCAAACTGTGGGAACCAAAATTCGCACTGTCAAATTTGTTAGCGGAAGAAAGCATAACTCTTTTTGAGGTCTGGATTCTCTGCGAGAGCCAACGACAAGTGATCAAATAAATGCAGAAAATATAGAAAAACAACAAAATGAATTAATGGAAAAGTAGATCTTGATTTCGAGTTTGCATATAAGCGTTCCAGACACAAAAAATGTATTGGAAGTTCGTCTGGAAAAAAAGATTACAATGGAATTGTCAATAACATAGGAAATAAAACCTAACTAAGTTTACTAACAAAACAACCTATGTCGAGAAGACCTATGTAAGCCGCAACTCGTTTAGAAAAAGATATAAAAAGATACGAAAAAGGGTTTTGATTGATTTCGGAGTGGACCTAATGGAAGGATTCCTACGTACACCTTTTTAGGATCAAGCCATACATAGTTCAGTTTAAAGGTTTGAACAAGAGATCGAACTTCCTTTGCGATTTTGTCTAGTAATAGAGTGCAAGGCATTAGAAAACTAAGCATGTCGAGAATAATGCCTAAGGTTTCTAAGTGCTGAGAGTTATAAGAGTCTAAAAAATCGTGCTTCTTCTCATCTTCCTCGGATTTGATTATATATTTCTCCGGATTCGACCATCGATCTTTCCTTATCTTTTCGAGATTCAAGTTTATCCGCACCTTGAATCCTTCCTTATCCTCTCAACTTCCATGCTTACCTTTGGAAAGTTTACATTTATCCATTTTCCCATTTTTCTCTATCCAAGTCGAATAAACCATTTTTTGCATTCGGGCATGTCTTATAAAAACCATAAGTGGAATGTTGTTGTGTTTTAGGCCGTTTCGGGCCGTTTTATGACAAGCATATTTATGATTTCTGTTGGAGAAACCATTAATTTATTCTTTGTACGTTATCTATGTCGATGGTCTCATGAACTGATATGAATCAATTCATTTAGTCAAGTATACGATGGTGTTAAGTTTACTAGTATCGTCTTCACGTTTGACTTGAACTTTTACGAGAAAACAAAGTCTTGCTTGTCTTCTCCATAAATCTCAATGGAAACTCTGATTTCGATGAAACGAAATTTTGATCAAGATTCAAACGAGAAGATGATGAAAGCCTTATTGGGGGTAAAGGAAGTCTTCTGGCGACATGGAACCAAAGAAAGAGCTATGTGGCGACGCAAGGAGCTCTGAGGCGAGGCTGTGAGCTCTAAGGAGAGACTAGGAGATCTGAGGAGAGGCTGAGCCATGTTGGGCGAGGCTAGGAGCTCTAAGGCGAGGCTGATCCGTGTGGGTTGAGGCTAGGAGATACGAGGCAAGCCTGAGCATTATTGGGGCGAGGCTAGGATATCTGAGGTGAGGCTGAGCCGTGTGGGGCGAACCTAAGAGGTGTTGAGGCAAGGCTGAGCCGTGTGGGGGTGAGTCTAGGAGCTCTGAGTCGAGGCTGAGCCATGTGGGGGTAGGCTAGGATCTCTGAGGCAAGGCTGGGTCATTTGGGGAGAGCCTAGAAGCTCTTAGGCGAGGCTGAGTTGTGTGGGGGCGAGGGTGAGCCATGTGGGGGTAGCTAGGAGCTCTAAGGTGAGGCTGAGCCGTGTAGGGTGAGGCTGAGAGTGTGTGCGGCGAAGTGAGGAGCGAGAGAAGTGTGTTGTGAGGTGAAGGGTTGTTCATGGTGATGTTGACCAAGCTGAGAGGGTGTTGGGAGATGTTTACCAAGATGAGAGGGTGTTGGGCGACATTGAGCAAGCTGAGACGGTGTTGATGCCTTTCTTCCTTTCTCATTTTTTTTCCGTTGACAAATACTCTCGGAACTAGTTCGTTTGTTTTGCGCAAGTTTTTCCGTAAGGTATTTTGTGGAAGATTATCTCAAATATTTTCTTATGTGACTTTTCCGCGGAAACTTTAAAAAATATTTTACGGAAGATTGTTTCATAAAACTCATCATTTCTCGCAAAATCCATCCGTAAGAACGTTTTTCTGATCACTTTATGTTTGGATATAAAATTCTTTTATTCTTTGTCTGGGATGACATATACGAAGTTTGTTCTTGTATTCTTATTCAAATAGGTTTGGCTTATGCCGTATAGTTTTTCTGACGTTTTTGTTGCATATTTGCTTAAGAAATAATCTTTTGAAAAATTTTAGCCGTTGATTTTTCCATGACTGATTTTGATCCCAACAGTGATATTGGTCACATGATGCTAATGTGTTAATTTGATTTTGATACTACAATAAAACTTCATCAAACTTAAGTAGGATCATATAGTTTTTTACGTGTGGTGAGCTCACATCTCATTGGAAAAGCAACAATTTTTCTTCCCACCAAACTCACTGGTGTCGGCTAACAAGAATATCCACATGTACACTCACTACATGGACAAGATTCTCCATTCATATGTACACTTTAGTCCATGTACAACAATGCCTAGACCACTAGTAAATTTGACATCCCCCATCTCTTTGAAGACACGTCCTATGAAGCCAACGAAATCTTGGATTTGGATGTATATGCCCCTTTCAAGTTTTTTGGGTTCTTGTGTACGTAAACATTTTCACTTTGCTTCCTAAATTTCAAGTTGTTTCATTTATTGTTGTATACAACACATGTATTCTTCTATTTTTTTCACAAGCAATTTTAGTATTTGTCCATAAACTATTATATTGGTGAAGTTTAAATAGAGTTAATAACATGTTTAAGACTCGTTTGCAAAATTTTTAAGTTCTTATATATGTACTCATGTACACTGTAACCTTCATGTACACGTCTACATCATATAAGGTGTACATGCTTTTTCATGCATCTGAAAGATGGTTTTTATGTCATTACATATACACATTAGCCAGTCAATTCCATTTATTTGTACACATGTACACTAATCTCATGTTATTTAACATTTTTACATGGTTAATTGTACATGACTACACAGCGGTTACTTTGCATACTCTCCTCCCCAGTTCCCACTTCATAAACATATTCCCTTCTGTGATTTATTTATTCCGTTCAGTCCAACCATGTACATTATAAACTACAGTGTCCATATTTGGCTGCAAAAGGAAAGACAAATACGATGTAAAATTTCATTAATATCCATGTGTACATGTTTTGAATGTGTACACAAGTCACGTGACTACTCCAAACTCCACCAACGGGAACCTAAATGGTTGCCCTCCAAATACTGGCTACATCTTGTACTTATTCCTTTGTCAAAATCTGCCTAGACAACAGTCCATGAACAAACTTCCCTGACATTGTACACCTACGAGCTAAAAACTTGAACAATTCCTGAAAAAGACGCTACTAGCCTATTCATCTTTTATATCCCCTCCAACACATCTCTCACAAACGTGTGATAATCTACTGTGGAGTATACATTGAGCCTCCGACTAGGGTACCCGTCCGTCGCAAAAAGCCTCTCGGCAATCGATGATTCACTTCTACCACATGTACCGGCTCTGCAAAAGCTTTCAACTTTCGGTTATCCTACACTTTGACCATAACAAATTCTGAAGAAACAAAACAAAGACAATATCAACTAACCATCGGCTCTCTCCTACCCAGGATGTTGTGTCGTCTTCATCTTCACCTTCACCGGCAACACCTTCGCTTTCAGAACGTCAGAATCGCTGCCACCGGTAGTTTTTCTCCACTTACTCACTTTCTCTTTCTCCCTTTGGTAACTGTAAAAAAGAGACAGTAAAAACCCAAAACTGTTGGAATAAAGAGTAGCAATTGAGATCCTACTTTCAAAATTATTAAAACGAGCTTAGCTTCTGGCTCGTGTCCACCACTCACACAATTTCAAAACTAGAACTCCAAAACCAATAATATGTAACTAAAACGACATTTTCTCAGTTAGCTTTAACAGGGGCTACTTAAGTCATTTTGCACCAAAAGTTACCTCAGTATGACAAAGTGACCTACAATAATATAAAAAGTCTAAAACTGACCTTATATATAAATCACGCAGAAAGAAATTGTTGCTATTCATGGTAATCAAATACATTTCTCAGGGTGGATTGACACAATGGCAACAAACACATATTTTCCTATTGAGGAGAGAATCCCCAAGGTAACCTTTACTGTTGTATTATGAATTAATAATGTGGTACTTATGACTATTCGATTTTGGCTAAATAACTAGGCATGGGCATTCGGATACCGGATCGGGTTCGGGTTGGATATTTTGGATCTCGGGTGTTTCGGATATGGAAAAATGGGATCCCAATGGGTATTTTTAAATTTCGGATCGGATTCGGTTCGGTACCTGTCGGATCCGGATAATTTCATGTATATCCGAAGTAACCGAAAACAAATCGGTTCCGGTTTGGATTTTACTGTTTTTATCCGAACATATCCAAAAATATCTTCTTGTAATCCGACTTATCCATATCCGAGTCAACAAATCCAGCATTCAAAACTAAGAAATAATCCAGCATTCAAAAAGAAACTTGAATAAAACGAACAAATCACAATAACAACTTCTGGTTCTCTAATGCTTTCCACTCCTCCATGTTGCCAAATACATTTCACCTTGTAATAGTCACACAATCACATAAACTCCAGTGTTCAACGTCAAAACAAACAACTAAATAAATCTAATGTTAAGCAAACTAACAAAAAAAAATCATTATACATAAAAGTTACCGTAAAGCTCACTAGCTGAGAAACATGAGAAAAAAAAAATTTGTCCTTCTAGTCCAAATTGAAGAGAGTATCAAACTCTACACACATATGTAAATTGTGTTGCTATTAGGAACTTGGTAAACTATAAGATCGAATTGAAAATGAAAAGGATGTAGGAAAACTGACATTTCTCAAGCTTGTCATGTAACTCAAAATCTGTAAGCATTTAAGCATTAGTAACAACTCGTTTTTCACGCAACTTTATATCAGACTTCATCCATTGCTCAGTGCACATTAAGACCTCAATCATGTAGTGTGCCAATCAACTCCTATAAGGATCAATAAGTCGACCACTAGTGCTAAAAGCACTTTCAGATACAACTGAAGACACTTGCATTGCAAAGACATCCTTAGCCACCTATACTAAAATTGGGTACTTAGCACTATTAAGTCTCCACCAAGATAAAATATCAAATTTTGTCCCAGGAAGCATTTTAGGATTTTCTACTTTCTCCTTTAAATACATCTCCAACTCATTTGTCACTTCATCGACTCCAATTTCTTAAACCATCTTAATGTAAGCAAAATCCATCCTCTCATAACCTACATCGCCGTCAATCAAGTCCATGCTTTCAGCGTTTTCTCCGGCAACATTATCTTCGTCAGTAGAAAATGAAGCTCGAGTAGACTGAGAAGACTGCACAGATACTTCACTTCTATAGCGACTGATGTACTCCTTAAACATTTCAGTCATTACATCAAGGACTGATTGACACAATCCTTTAGCTTCAGGAGTCTCTTTGCCATAAAGTTTCTCAAAGCACATCTTAGCAAACTGCATTTTCTTACACGGATCAAAGACACTAGCAACAATCAACATCTTGTTGATGTTTTTAACACCATCCCAATATTTCTCAAACTTAGCTTTCATGTCTTTTGACTTAGACTTCAACTCTCTATCTAAACTATTGCTCAATCGAATAAGATTCCTCTCTATTGTGACTATCTCACCATAGCACTTATGAGAGCAAAGTGTTGAAGAAGCTGAGACAACTAGTGTAGAGTTGTAGAAGATGATCATGAACTTTACTAACCTTTCCACGACATTCCAGTCTTCTATAGCAGGCGGTCCTATCCTCTTATTACCATTCTCAAACTCATTGAAGTGGTCATTGTAAAGCATGTCTTCAGATTCCATTTATCAAATGCAAATCTGAACTTGATAGCTCTTTGCAGCATCAAAAATGTAGAGTTCCATCTCGTCTTGACATCCAAAGGCAAAATCCCTCTTGTCATCTTGCCCGACTCAACTCTCAGCTCAAAAGACTTCAATCTTGGAGTAGAAGACCTCACAAACTGCACTGCGTTGCGAATGGCTAAAACATTTGCCTATGTCAACCAATCCGTCTTTCACAATCAAATTGATAATGTGAGCCGCAAACCTCACATGCATAAACTCACCTTCCAAAACCAATGCATCATTCCCCAATGTACTGAATTCCCTTTGAAATCTTCTCAGAGCTGATGTGTTAGCGGTTGTGTTATCAATTGTGATGGTGAACACCTTCTGTATGCCCCATTTAGCCAAACACTCAAGTAGGACAGAAGCTATCGTCTGACGTTTACTGTCGGTAATGTACTTAAACCCGATTATCAGCTTCCTTATCTGCCAATTAATATCAACAAAGTGCACTGTAACCACCATGTAACTCGCACCAGTAGCCTGAGCAGTCCATATGTCTGTTGTAAGAGACACTCTCTGCTTAGTAGACTTAAACCAGTTTCCCAAAGCTTCTTTCCTGCTCACATTCCTTTTTAACAATGTCTCTTGTTGCAGTTCTTCTTGATTGAGGGTTGTAGAGGTTGACTCGGCTGCAAAAGTGTCTCCAAGCAACACTTTATATGAATGAAAGTGGAAATTCCTCCAAAACTATCAGCTCGTTAGAAGCATTCATGAAAGTATCCTCAGACACTTTTGCTTTTGTCAGAGTTCCATCATTGGTCATGGTTTTGGCACCAGGAGCTTGACTGTCTCTCCACGCCTTAAATGACTTGCAGGACAACAGATGTTTGTTCAAGTTCGAAGTACCAGCTGATGATGCACAACCAAACAACCGGTGACAGTGATTGCATATACACTTGTCATTATCCTCCTATTGCAAAGTTGTTCCAAACAGGAGACCTTGTAGCCTGTGGCTTCTTCGCTTTCGATGGCTGAGATTGAGTTGCCTTTCTTTTGCCTCGGGTATCTGAACCAGTGTGCTCAGGTTGTGTTTCTTGTGTTCCATTCTCTGTCTCAACATCAATTTCTTCAGGCAATGGAGAAGAATCCATCTACACTGAATAAAACAACACAACTCAATTAAACAAAACACACAAACGAAAGTCTAAATCGCCTAAACTAAAACACAGAAACAATCGACTTAATGAAAGAACAAAACTATAAACATAGGAAGAAGAATATGAAAAACCGAAGTATTATACACAACACAAAGAAAACAAACTCAAAACGAAGAAGATTTCATACATGAGATCGATTTATTGATATCTCAAAAGGAATAGACTGCGGCTGATTTAGAGATTTCAATTTTGCTGAATGTTGATTTATACTTGGATCGTGAAGGTTTGAGTAATTAAGTTGTCTTGAGAATCAGAAATAACTGGAGTGGAAACGAGGAGACTATTCGTGCACCGATGAAAAAGGAAATACAGGTGAGGTGTGAGAGTAGTAGGTTAATAGCTCTTAGTGCCCTAATGGGTCTTATGAATCGGATACTTCGGATATGTGTTCGGATCTCGGATATTATCCGATTCGATCCGGTACCCGAAACACAAACAACATCGTATCCAATCGGATATTTCACGTTATCCGAATCCGACCCGAACCGTGTTTTTCAAGATCGGTACCGGTTCGGATCTTCAGATCCGGATCAGATGCCCAAGCCTATAAATAACCCTATATTTGGCCTCCAAGCTCTTTTAAGAATGTATTGTATATTATATAATTTTTATTAGAATTTCAATTTGTATAATATATATGATAGATTCTGAAAGACTTTATGACCTTCGGTAGACAATGTATGATAGCATCCGAGAAACTTTGGGTGCAAACACAGGGAAAAAAACTAACGGTAATAAAAGGATTTGCAGAAGATGAGGAAGACTTCCTAAGGTACTTCAAGTGTTCATATTATCTACATCTTCATGTACAAGTATAGCTTACATCAGTTGTGTTTTGTTGAACCCAAACTCGGCATGTAATGGATGCGTACACCAATTCAATGATATATTATTTGAAAGACGTTTATTGATAATCAAATAGACAATGACAAAGACTTTCAGCAAAGAATTTATGAAAAGATGTTTTTTTTTTCAAGAAAAAGGTAAACAGAGGAAACCTTAATATTGTGCTGAAAAGTGAGTGTTTGTTAATATCCTTCTTGGTCCTAGGCCTTCTCCTTATATACAAGTCATGTTTCCCCTACTCCTTTAAGTCAGCGCAGACTTAGGCCGACTTGAACTCAACTAGGCCAAGTTATGTTTACTCAATGGGCCTTGTCCAAGGGATGTAATTCATCTCCAACAATAAGGTCCCTATTTCATCGTGAAAAACGAATTCGATCTCGATAAATTTGCAAGAGTATTTTTTGATAGTAAAGAACTCACACTTGTCTTCCAAATGAAGCCGAATTTGCTTCTCGGCATAACGATGATCGCATTTTGGTTTACATTGAACTGCCTTGAGACATGGTCTAATTTGATCAATCTGATTTTAATCCAAAACCGGGTTTTGGTTTACTCGAAGAAGTGGAGTCATTGCACTTAGAAAAGTGGGAAACATGCCACTATTTTAGGTCTTTGAAAACAATACAAGAAAACATGTGGATTCCGACTGCCAATCTTGTCGGAATTCCGTCGGGAAACAGTAATTCCGACGAAATTCGTCGTCGAAATGGTTTCGTCGGAAAAAAGATTTCATTGAAAATCCATCATAAATTTCGACAACATACTGATGGATTCGATGGCCACATTTCCGACGGATAACTGACGATTGAAGTCATTGGAAATAAACCATCGGTAATTTTTCATAAATAATTCCGACCAACCTAAGTCATCGGAAATGTTGATGTCTATATTTTTTCGACCACTGCGTTTCGTCAGAAAATTCTGAAGTAGTTTGTTTGGAAATTTACAACCGAATAGTTTAATCAGAAATTTCCAATGACTTCTTGCCATCAGAAAATTCAGATTTTCCTTGCCCTCGAAAATTTCCGACACAAATATTTGGTCAAAATTTTTTGACCGAGCTACTTCATCGTAACCAACAATTATAATTATCAATTTCAAAATATTTCTATATTTTTTTTATATTTATCTTTTAATTAAATAAATTGATTTAAAACTGAATTGAACATAAATATCATAGAAATTTAAGTTTTACATAATTAAAAACAACATTTAAAAATTTTGAATTAATAAAAATAATCTAAAATTCAGGAGGAAACAAACACTTCATCTTATTCATTATCTCTTGGTTAATCCTCCTAGTCTCTGCTCCTTCTGTTTTTTTCGCCATTTCAGCATTATGTTGCTCCCTTTGAGCCAGAATTGTAGCGTTTTGCGTCTCCAACACTACAATCCGGTCATCGTTGTTCTGGAGCTGCTCTATAAGCATGGGATCAACATACAGGGCTTGTGAAGAAGAAGGAAAAGAAGAGGCACGACGAGCCAACCTGACCAAACGACTTTTTTCTTTGGAACCGCCAATAAAAAATAAAATAAATAAAATAAAATATTAATAACATTAAAATAGTAATAAAATGAAATTACCTCTTCGAACTTCGGACAAGTTGGTAGAAGCTGCCCAGAAATCGTGATCAAAGATAGACTGAGAAGCTAGAAATTCTTCTTTTTGGAATTCCACCAACTCTATGACATCTCTTATAACGGGATAATGAATTTCGCCCGCTTTCTTGTTAGTGTACAAGTTGATCCCAAAAAGAAAATTAATCACTAAATTTAAAAAATATTTTTAAAAGTATATAGAACTTACAAATCGATCCTCCTTAGTTGACATACTGTAATCACCGAGGCTGTGGACAAAAACAGCTTTCCTATCACGTTCGCTCTTGCGGTTGGCTGAGTTTTTGAGTTATTTATCTATAGTCTCTTGTTCTATCCAATGCACCTGCAACTCTTGCCAAACCGTCGTGTGAGTAATTTTGGTCTCTTGCCCTTGAGCCATTGCTACTTCCGCTCATAGATCTGCTTCGTATAAGACTCCATGGCCTTTTTGTGGAATGCCTGACGGACAACTTCCATGAACCCAGACTCATTGTTGAATTGTTGCTGAAAACACATAACTAGTAGATATATAACAGAAAATTAAAACAAAAAAAATATAAAAAAATTGGAGAATTAACGCAAACTGACGGAACTACAACTCACGTTCATCGGATGGGACCGCACTGTAGGTCAAATATCTGTTGCGGAGCATGAAATATATCATCTGGTTAATGCTCCTACTAATGTAGTTGCTCGAGTTATTGAACCTTAAGAAAATAAAGATTATGTTAAAAATAAATGAAAAATAAACAAAGATTATGTGAAAAAAAAATAAAAAATAAACAAAGATTATGTTAAAAATAAAATGAAAAAACTAGCCAAGGAGTGTGTCCCCATGATTGGGATGGAGCATCCAGAGATGCTTTTGACCGGGTTGTTGAACCAATTGTTCAACTGGCATGGTATCCGCCTCATGTTGAGCAGCTGGATCTCGAGGAGGAACAACCGAAACTAATTTTTTCTCATGCAACGATCCCAATGCACTAGAATTACTCTTTGAACCAATTCGGCCTCGGGGTGCAGAACGACGTAACCTGGCAGAGTCCTCAGACCTACGAAAGAAAATAACAATTGTTAGACAAAATATCTTGAAATTGTTTATATATATATATAAATACAATCAAAATAATCAAAAAATAATTATTTATAAAATTGTTAATTTTAATGATCATAGGAATAAAACGGTTTTATATAAAAAAATCATTTATATATAATAAAACAATCTTATATAGTAAATATATCCAAAAAACGGTTTACTTTTTAAAAAATCACTTAAAATTATTTATATATAATAAAAATGTGTTTGTGTACAACCATTTTTAATAGATTATATATATATATAATAATAATTTTTACATATATAGACATCGTTTTTAAATATATAAAAAAATCTTGAACGTTTTTATTATATATAAAAAATTTTTTAACGATTTTGAATATAAAAATATTTTTTTAAGTGTTTTTAAATATATAAAAAAAATTAATGTTTTTTAACTATTGTTATATTGGCTAAAATTTTTAAAATATAAAAAATATTTGTTAAAATTTTTAATTATTATATAAAAATTTGTTAAATGTTTTTTATATATATAAAAGTATTTGTTAAATATTTTAAAAAAACAAAAAAAGTTTTATAAAATATTTATACTTTAGAAATTTCATTAAATTTATCATACAATCCCTAAAAAATATAAACCACAATGTAAACAAAATCTAACATATAATTCTTAAAATTATTCATCCAATCCAAAATCTTTACATTTAAAACTTAAAATTCCCAAATCTAATATCCAAAACCTAAATAAATCAACTTAGAAAAGGGCATAAATGACTTACATGATTGTGGAAGATTTTTAGGAGATCTCGGTATCCGTTTTTACATTTATATTGATTATTTCATATCAAAACAAGTGTCCGTCAGAAAACCAAAGTCCGACAAAAGCATTATATTCTTCGGAATATTCCGACGGTTTTCGGACAGAAGTTAAACCCCTAACCAAGATCTCAAATATATTACTTTCGTCAGAATTATCCTACAAAATTTTGACGATTTCTGTTTTAAAATGTGATTTTACTAATTTAATGTAATTTATATATATGTATATATATATATGATTATATTTATTTTTGAAATTTATACTCCAATAACTTATGAAAGATACATATATGATTATACAAATCTACTCATAATTTGTATAATCTTCAGAATCTTCGTCAAACTCTCAAACCTCAGCTTCTGACTCGGAGTGCACAACAACCTCATCAGCAAACTCGGTAATATCGAAAACGAGTTCAACATTTGCCTTCCCCTAAATGGATGCTTTGTCTACCTTCCTTCCCTTGTTGAGGAAAAAATCTGGCCATCAATAGTTGAAGGGAAAGATTGTCTTGATATCGAGTCGATGTGGTCCAATATTTGAAGTGTAACCACTCTTCTAAAGGAACTCAGTGTGATTCCTGGCTTTACGCTTATCATCCCTCAACACGATCAACGTTCGTGGAATTATATTGCAGGGTACACGTGTGTACAAATTGTGGTATCATAAGGAGGCAAAGCTATGTTTCCCAATTTCTCGGTTTATCACCGCATATCTCATTAGGAGGGATGTCACTTTATTTTAAATGAAGACTGAATTGATCAAGGATTGCCAATGGTCCTAGAAGTTGAGTGTCAGGGTCTTTAAGTAGATGACCGAAGTCCAAGTGAAGAAGAATTGATACATATATTCAAATATGCAATATAATCTTAATATCCTGACTGGTCATCATTCAAAGACTCGTAATTGGGAAAAATATTCCTCTATGTCAAGAATAATTGAGTTGCTTCACATAACCTCCGACTGACTTTCAAGTGTTGCGGAACCCAACAACTTGATTTTAGCGACATTTTATGTATTGTGCACTCCAAAATCCAGATATCATACCTTACCTAGAGAATTTTGGGAAGACGTGCCCAAGGTTGCAGCTCATAGTCAAAAAAATTAGTTAGAGATCAGAAAGGAAAGGATTTACCAAATCATTAACCGTATTAAAAAAAGGGAACATCCTCTGCACATCCAGGATTTTATTGACTTAAGGTCTAGTTTCTCTTACTGAATCATAGGTTTTGACATAGATGATTGGACTTCTAACGTTCCTTGTGTTAACAATCATGAAATGAAACCAAAAGCACCGTGAAAATCATGGGCATATTCAAAATGATTATCCCCACCGACAAGATCAGTTTGGGGAGGCGCTGATCTTAACTCCCCAAATCCAATGCAAATACTTGATGTAATGACTTCTCAAAACCATATCTCCCTATTTTAAATCTGGACTCATCCATGCCGAAAAAGAAAAGGATGACAAAGTCTACTAAGAAGGCTAAAAGAAATAAGGTCACTGAGAAATCTGCAGAGTCCACCAAGGAAAATATCGGAAAGTCGACTGCGGAACATAAATAAGTCTGCCGAGGAAGAGGTAGATAGGACCGCCGAGGATTCTGTTTAACCTTATTCACTTCCTCTTCGTAACAAGGAAGAGACTGCCAAAGTGGCAAACGGTTTTGTCATATAGATAATTATTCATCCTGCTGCAAAGCGCATGCTTACTGATGGATCAGTCCTTCCTCTTCCTAAATGACCACATCTTAAAATCTCCGACAAGGTTGATTTTCGATATTCCAAAGGCATACCTTTGGTGAATGATCCTTATGAACCATCCGGCTTAATTAGACAAATCAAAGGTGGGGTGCATGGTTTGGCTGAGGTCTCAGAGTTCGCATTTCCTGATAAATATCAAGAGACAAATCGCGCTGGATTTATTGTAAGCTTTCACTACTTGTTTCCTTTCTTTACTTTCCACTTTGATCTTCTGTTTGTAATCTGCCTTCTTTGTTCAGTACACAGCTCACATGAACCTTATTGTAGCTCATTATGAGATTTTGCTCCAAAAGAAAACTATCGAACTAGGCAAAACTGCTGAGAATAATCTTGTTTTGACAGAACTTAAGTCAACGAACAAGTAGATTGTGAAGTTTGAGAAAGCTTTAAATGCCTATAATTTAAAGGAGAGGGGTGTCCTTGCTTTGACCTTTAAAAGAAAAATGGCCTGCCAGAGAAGGTCCCGTGAACAAGAGGTTGCCAAAGAAAGACAGCGTGTAGAAGCTGCAATGTCGGAAAAATGCCTTGTTTATCTGGAGAAGTTCCATAAGAGTGTAGCGGAGCAGTAAGTGGTGCAGCAGAAGCTACTCCTTCCACCAAGCTTTTAGTACAAAGAATTGCCTTGAAAAGCTGGTTTTGAAGGGCCTTAAGGTGCCTATGAAGGATATAAATCAATTAGCTTGAGATGAGCTAAGTTCGACAAAGAGATCAATGATTTTGGAGGTCAGTAATATCGAAGACAGTGATTAGGTTATTTCGCCTCTCCTCGACAATCTTATTGTCGATTTTCATGCGCTTGTTGTTGTTGATGATCATTTGTGTAAGAAAACTGCTTTGATGTTGACTGAGACACTTACTGTTTTTGGTTTGACTGAGCCCACAGATCTGCCAACTCAAAAACACACTCATGATCAGATCAGCACGGATTAGAATCTGATCGTGAAAGGAGGTCGTGAGGAAGACCAGACAAATAAGCTTCCCGGTGGCGTGAATCCGGATGATCAGATTGAAGGTTAGGATGAACAATGCAGACCCTCCTATTGATCATGTTGATAAGGGCCTCAAGCAGATAGATTAACATATCCTTTGATCCTTTTTCTAATGGATATTAATATATTTATTTGTTATTTCATCTCGTCAGATTTTTAACTTAGAAACTATCAAAAATACTTTTAAGTGTCGAAACCTTTAGTGTCAACCAAGTGTCTCATAGGACATAGTAAACAGCTTTCCAAATTAACAAATTAAGAACCATTGATCAACTGAGTTTAGTGTTGGTAGAGCTGTTTACCCTTTCAATTCTGCTGATCTTTTGCATATGAATTTTGTTCCACTAACTAAGTGTATGACCGGGACATAATCAATATGTCTGCGAATATTGATCCTACAATGCTTTCTTTTCAGCATTTTCAAGATCCAATATAATACTCAGTTTGCAGTTGATGTCGTTTTTACTAGATCGATGGCCCACTTTTACAATCGGCCGGATTGGTTTGTATTCTTCATTACCAAGAGAATGATTAGTGAGTGACGATTGAATGAGATTAAAAATATGGCCTAAGTTTTCTCCCTGAAGTGACAACGTCTAAGGCCATTTTCTTGAGTGTTGAGTATCATATCTCGACATCAATCATTTGTTTACTAGTGTAGAAGATCAGTTTATTTTCTCATCAGTCTTTGTTGATGAAGACTTTGTTGCGAGGAGTGAGGAAACTGTGATGTAGAGATACAGTGTGTCCTCTTCATATGGTTTGTCTAGCACGAGTCATGTTGTCAGGTACTTTTTGAGCAATCTGAATGCTTTTTCACACTTTTGATCCCTGATAAACTTCTTGTTCCCTCGAATAAGATTGTAGAAGGGTAAAGATTGTCTGTAGATTGAGATGAATAAGTTCAGTTCTGGTACTCGTCCCGTCTGACGTTGTATTTCTTGGGTGTTCTTTTGATTTAGAAGATTGAAGATCGCTGAGATCTATTTTGGATTTTCTTCAATGTCTCTTTAAATCACAATATACCCTACAAATCTCTAGAGATGACTTTAAAAGTGCATTTTGCAGGACTAAGTTTCATGCCATACTCATTTATGATATGGAAGCATTCCTTTAAGTAAAGTAATGTGATCGACAACGACCAATGACTTCATGAGCATGTTTCCATTGTGACGCGGAGTTTATCAAAAATATTTCGTTGACCAGCTGTAGGTATGTGGCTCCTAAAATATATAGTTTTTTTACATTTTAGGAGCATTCCAGTCATTATTTCTATCCAAACTTGTATTTTTCGTATTTATCATATCAAATATAATTGGTAGCTTTAGAATAATTGAGAGTAAAATTTAAATGTGAAAGATAGAGAAAAATAAAATGATAGAAATCAAAACAGTAAATAGAAAGTGGTATTACAATAGTAAAACTTAGATTAAAATTTAGTGTGTATATCTTTTTTGAATAGTGAGAAGAGTAAAAAGAAAAAAATTATATATATATAGGCGGTTGGTGTATCATTACTGAAACACAGAGTAAATACATTTTTGGAGTAAAAAGTTAGTTGGAATAATATACAGTCACAATTTTTGTTAAGAACATTTCCAATCTATAACACTATTTTAGTGTCAAACACACACTATTTTAGTATAGTTTCAGTACTAAAAAGGAATTTTTCTCCAACAACAATACCATATTTCACACTAAAATTTATTTTATAATATTATATGTATTTATTTTTTTATTTTCATTTATTTCAATATATATTTCATTAATAAAATAAGTAAATAATGTTTTACTGAATTTAATAGTATTTTAGCGTGGTGAATAGTATCACATTAAATTTAGTGTGAAATTATATTATTGCAATAAAATAATGTGATTTTTAGTATTAGGTTAGATAAGGCTTTTATATGAAATTATAATAAAATAATTTCCTTAAGTTGGATTAAAGATGACTTAAATAAATAATGAGGTTTTTGTAATAATTTAAACTAGTTGATAATCCGTGCGCATGTGCAGAGTGAATAAATCATGGTAGGCCGTCATTCTTATATAAAATTTAGAAGAACAATAATTGGTATTTAGGTCTAGCCTTCGTCAATTAGAAACATATATTCTATACTTACCATATAAGTATATGACATATATATTTAAAATTATGACATCTTTGAACTATTATCTAGCAATATGTCAATATTTAATGTCTATTGATTATATAACGACATAATCTAGCAAATACAAACAGTAGTATTGGTTAAATATCTCGATATATTAATCTTCTTAGCCTTTTTCTCAACAAATGACCTATGAGTGTGCATTTCGGTTTAATTATGAGTTCGTTTGGTTTTTTGGTTCAAATAAAACTTTAATCAAAATCAACGTACATTAGTTTAGTTTAGTTCGGTTTGGTTTATGCTCAATTTTGTTTGTGTTTATTTGGTTTCTGTTCAGTTTTTATTTTTTTGTTTGGTTCGGTTTAATCGAGTTGTTTTTAGTTTTGTTTTATTTCACTTACAAAATATAATTTATAAAAAGTAAAACAAATTATCATTTGCTACATATTATTTAAATTGAAATAAACTTTTTGTTCGATTTCACTTGATTTAGACCACTCGTCCAAAGTCACACAACTCCCTTAAATAAATTAGATATTTAACGAAAAGTTACCTAATAGTTACGGTCATGATATTTTTCCCAAGAATAGTTTATTGTATTGCTGGAGATTCGAAATGTATAAAATACTCATATAATAAAACTTTAACGAATATAACAAAATATATACAAAATGGCTATATAGTAATATGTGTTAATTTTAACCGTTTGAGCTTGATAGATATATTAAGCTTTGTAGTTGAATATTATCAAAATTATGAGTACACAATCAGAATTTAAATGTTTTTTAATACATTAAATTACCAAATATCAACGAAAAATATTAAAAGGTATTTTATTTTCATATTCGAATTTGGTTCTATATAATAAAGTTTTTAATAGTCCATTCAATTGTCATTTTCTAATAATCACATGAAGGTGTGTCGAATTGTTTTTTTAAAAGGGTTGAAGAATTCTCTCAACTTGATACATATGGATGTTCGTTAAGGTTTTGTCATTTAACCTATGCTCTATAATTAATATATAGGGAATACAATTAAAAAAAACTTACATAATGGTTACGGTACCCCTGATATTTTTTCTAAAAATATCTTATTGTATTATTGGATATTCAGAATGTTTAGAAAACAGATATATAACAAAACCTCTAATGAATATAACAAAATGTATAGAAAAAAATGATCATATAATAAAAATTTTTAATATAATTTTTTAAACTTAATAGATATATTAATTTTTATATTTTAATATCAGCAAAACCATTAGCTATATTCGTTATCAAAACCACGAAGTATTTATGTAATAAATGAACGGTTTCACTATTTTAACCGAAAATAGGTAGAATAAATGAATGGTAATAATAGTTGAATATTATCAAAACTATGAGTAAATAAATTTGCAATTAAACCGGTTTTTAATAAATTAAGATCAAACCTTTAAGGAAAGTTTTATAAGATAATTTATTTTCATATTTGATTTTTGTTCAATATAATAAAGTTTTTAATGTTTCATTGGATGTTCCTCCCCTTGTATTTGTATTAAGGTCAGTCCAATTAAAAAATAATTAAAAAGTTCTCTCAACTTGCCTGGCAAGCCGGCATGATTATTAAAATTGTTACTTAACCAATATTTCATGATTAATATATAAATGTTGTAAAACCAATGGATGGACGGACATAACCGGACCGTACTGGGCCGTACCGGATGGACGGGCCGGACGTACCGAAGCAGATAGCCAAGGCGATTACAAAAGGAAGATAAAGATCAAGAATATTTCCATACTTATCTATTAGTTAGATTAACATATTTGTATAGGATAATTACTATTTCTTGTATTTCCTATTTCCTATTGGAAATAGGATTTTCCATTTATCTTCCCATGTAATATGTATATATAGAGGCATATTGGCAAAGCAATAAAATAAGTCTTACACAACACGTTATCAGCACGAATTGTCTCTGATAAACCCTAAAAATCCGACCACCTAAAAACCTACAGCCGCCGGCGAGAATTTCTTTCTTTACTTGCTTTCCGGTTCTGTTCTTCATCTGGACGGTTATGTTCTTACGTCCTGATCTCTCATCCGATACACAAACAGCCGCAACAAGCTTAGCAGGACCAGCGACCACATCCGGTAAACCAAAGGAACCCGATTGGAGATCAAGCATACACCAGCAAACGTTCATAGCTCCCTTCCAGCCGATAGAACATCCGACTGACGATTCCACCCGAGTGCGACCAAACGACGATCCGATCAGCATCCGACAGCGATTTCCAGCCGATAGCGATCCAATCCGTCTGTTCCAAGCTCGCGACCATAACAAGCTTGATCAGCCGATAGCGAACACACAACGGACGACCCGACGAACTCCCAGCAGCAGCCGATAGAGGTTTCTGACTGCAACAAGGTGTTCCGACCTGTTCTGGTCCGTCCCAGCTCGCGTTCTCACTTCCCTGGAGGTCCGTTCAACCCTACAATAATTAAAGGTAAAATCTGAGACCTTTAGAGAACCATAAAATCGAATCCATGTTGATTGTTAAAGGATAAACCCTAAATCTTATTCCCTAATGAAAACCCTAAGATAATAGATCCCAAAACCCGATTTCATTGAGTAAATTAGAGCTCTCAAGTCTGATAAGAGATTGCTCATGCAATTAAACTCAAAACCCTAAAGAGTTTTTGAATCTCTGAAACTTCTATGGTCACCCTAATCTTATGACCATAATCATGTGCTTGCTATCCTATTACATAGTTCAGCCTGATCTATTGATCTATAAAAGTAACTAAAAATCTAAATATGACCCACTATGGTCTAATAGAATTCATCAAAATTCATGGTAATTCTAAACTAAGAGAACCCTGTTTTAGATTTCTCTGATTCGATTTTAATCACATAGTCATAGTGCAGATTTTCATGCTGAAAAATATGTTCAAATTTGTGATTACTTGAAACGTTTTGAATCACCTAGAAACGACTGTTAGGGAATCATTCTGAACTTGATTAATTGTTTACTTAAGTGTTCTGGTTCATAAACACTTAGAACATGACTGCTAGGTTGATTAAATATCGATTGCACTAGACATAGTATTGTTCATCCAATCGGAACCGTGTGGTTCACTTCCATACATAATGTTTAGGTTGATAGTATGAGTGTTCACCTAAGTTGCTAGATTGTCTGATTCATTAGGTTGATAGATTTAAATTAAATCCGACCTGAACACATAGAATCATCCTGCTAGGATCGATTGAATGAATCCAACAGCTCATACTAATCAGCCGTGTGGCTTTGCATTCTCGACCTAATGCATTATAACCTTTGCATACTAATGAGCCGTGTGGATTTAAACCTTAAAAGGAAAACCTAATCATAAAAGGAAAACCTTAAACCTAAAAAGGAAAACCTAATCATAAAAGGAAAACCTTAAACCTAAAAAGGAAAATCCGAAAAAGGAAAATCATGTCTAAATAGAAAACCTAATTCATCTTGGTTTAGGAAATTATCTAAATTTCTAAAAGTATGGCTTTGCATCATTCTCTATGGTCGTGTGACCTGAAGGTCATAAGACCTAATGCATTATAACCCTGAGCATATAGTTTACATCTCATATATCACTTGTTTAGAAATTGTTTTACTAAGATCCGTGTGACTTAAACCACTACATAAAACATTAAAAAATTTCTAAAAAGTATATATGATTCCTAAAAGGATATATGATGTCAAAATAAACAACCTGGTCTTTGCTGCCCTCAATGTCTCTGGAGACAATTACTTACAGTGGGCAAAGATAATGCTAAAGTCCAGGGGTCTCGGTGAAACCACCACCAAAGACAATAACGGTTCTGAAAAGATCGTTACAATGCAATTCTCATAATTCGCCATCATCTAACTGAGAGTCTCAAAAATCAGTACCTCACCATTGAGAATCCTCTAGACCTTTTAGAAAGAACTCAAAGAGAGATACGACCATCAAAAGACGGTCCTATTACCAAAGGCTAGAAACGAATGGAAAAACCTCAGGATCTAAGACTTTAAGTCTGTGGATCAATATAACTCAGCTATGTTTAAGATCGTATCTTTACTTAAACTGTGTGATGAAACAATTACAGAAGGTGACATGCTTGAGAAAACATTCTCTACCTTCCACACACAAGCAATGTGTTGCTTCAGCAACAGTACCGAGCAAAAGAGTTCATGACATATGCAAGTCTGATCTCATGTCTATTGCTTGCTGAGCAGAACAATGAGTTACTGATGATTAACAGTGAGAAGAGACCTCCTGGGTCCACACCATTACCTGAGGCACACACAGCCACTAATGCTGATAAAAGGGCAAACCACGTCCATACTAATAGCCAACACGGTCGAGGCCGTGGAAAATGGCAAGGACGTGGCCGCGGTCGAGGTTCTTATGACCGCGTTCGAGGAAGCCCATATGGTCGAGGCTATGGCCGAGATAGAGTCCAAAGTAACTCGTTTGGTCGAGAAAATGGACGAGGCCGAGGGAATCATTTCAAACCCTCATAGCCGACTAAATCGGTGTGCCATAGGTGTGGAATGAGTAATCATTGGGCAAAGACTTGCAGGACTCCCAAACATTTAGTTGAACTCTATCAAGAGAGTATCAAAGGGAAGAAACCTGAAGCCTATATGACAGATAATGATGATGAGAACGAATTTGATCATGAAAAGATGATTCACTTGAACATGAGATTTCTGATTGTCTAAAAGATGATAAATAAATTCGACATCTATAATCCTTGATTGTTTTATTAAAACTTGTTTTGGTGATTTCCATTTCTGTGATATTATTTCTATGACTCATTTCTATAATGTCATTTCCATGATTGTCATTTATGTGTTATTGATTGATAAATGACAATAAAAGGATAGTCAATCTAATATAGACCACGGCTAAAGGCATTGCCTAAAGGGGCACAAGTTCATTCACCCAAATGAAAGACCCATTGAGTTATATACATAAGTATGAATGGTTTCCACATTGAACCAATGGGCAAAGGAAACAAAAGTTCCTTTTTCACATTATAAGAAAACAGCCTAAAGCCTTATAAGAAAAGTGGTCAAAGACTATACCTATATACTCTGATCTAGACTATGCTAAGGATCAGTATGATAAAAGGCAAAGAGCCATGGTAACCAGATTGGTATACCACACGAAATTACACTTAATGGCATGACCGGATTAGCCATCCGAGTCCAAACTTGATGCAAAGAAAGATATTGTAAAGGCACAAAGAGTTATCCCATAAGATCTCACGGTTGTGTAACATGTACACAAGGGAAACTCATTAGGCTTTATTGTCCTAAGCATCACGAAGTTATAAGTATGTTCATGAGGGGGAGTGAGGAAAAATCCCGTGGTCCATAAACATACTACAAACTCGTGTACCATGGTATATAACCATGCTATAAACGGCTTAGAGCTTTAGAACTCTCTCGGTGGTACATCATCCACGTCAAGCCTAATGCTTAAGGACACCATGAATATACATGTGTAAAGATAATATGCATCAGGCCATATAAGTGAGCATAGATATTCTCATCTCAGATTAAGGGTCATAAACCAGACATATACCATCTTAAGAGAATTTGGATATACCACCACAGACATATGTGCCACTTAAGATGGAACCTCAGAAGAGGATTGAGAATGAGAATATATGTTGGATAGGAGTATGACTTTCTCCCACAAATTTTAAGAAACTTTGAGCCAAATATGGGTGATCAGATTAAGTGGCTAGGTTCACGGATTGCATAAGTAATGAATCCGACCATCCAACATTAAAAGGAGAAAGCTATAAGCTGGTAAAAGATTAAAGAGAAATGAGAATGGTATCAACCATCATTGTCTTGGCAAGATCCTCGGACTAGTAAATATAAGACGTCCAAATGATATAAAAGCTAGCAGAACTAGATGCCAGACACATTGACCCGAAAAATCATACCAGCTTGCACCAATGAATTTGTTGTCCTAGAAGAGACACAATCAAGTTGCTACAGAGTCTATACAAGATAGACCAATAAGTTCCAAAAGATAAGAAACCTCGGAAAGAAATGAAAGGTGCATAAAATGATACAAATCCGAGTTCAAAGGAAACCAGTCCAGACAGAGAAATAAGGCTGGCCAGCCAAACATCTAAGGTACCAGACCATGTAGTTTGGGACGCCAAACTACAAGGTAGTAAAGGTCCTGGATAAAAGGAGATCTCTAATCTATTAGATCATGTCTGGAATATTATGGAACTGCATAAGAGTGTTAACACCAATGATATATATAAGAGCTCATAAAAGATTGTAGCACTTGAGTTCAAAGATATAATGCGAGGATCATGAACCCACATAAGAGTACTCACAAAGAATAAAAGGAACGTGGGGTTTAAAGTATTTAAGGAAAGGATGGGCGTATTGGCCATAAAGAAAAACACCATCAAATGATAAAACCAGTGAATGGGGTCGTGTGAGGAAAAGAAAACCGTGAGATAAAGGACATGGTCACGTGGTCTAAAACGTGCATGATCCTACTTACAACATTTAAACATAGCTGATTACACAAGGGTACTCACAGAGACCAAAGGAACAAATTATAAGGAGATATTCTCCAAAGTGGTGGATGCTACTACACAGATTCTATCTTGACAAAGGTCTGGTCATAAGTAAGATAGAGTAGTAAGCAAGCATATTAATCACTGGATAAAGGTACTAAAGGTACCATAAAGATGAGAACAGAAATTCTCAAAGAACAGCATTGTTCCTAAGCTGTTCATGGATTGAAACGTTAAGCAGCTGCATATAGTATGATAGACTAAGTAATACTTAGTAAAGGAGTTGTCTAAGAACAATCCAATTCAGTCCATACATACTTATAAAGAAGTTAAATCCCTTGTGTTCGGAACCAGCCTAAAGAAAGGTCAATTGGTTGATATAGATTATCTATTAGATCTTAGAAAGATCAGCTATCATATGGCAAGCCCATAAGGACGTGTAAAGGTCCATACAAATGTGGCACATGGGGCTGCATATACATATATGGCCGTAAGAAAGAAGTACCAATCACCATGTGTTTGGTCGAAGGTCTATGACCTAATGCATCTAAAAGTATTAGATGGTCTACGGCAAAGGTTGATAGCAACACACCAACAACATCTTAGACGTCCATGAAAAGTTGTGTGCGTGTGTGGAAAAGATCCATGACCTAATATATATTTGAATCCATAAAAGGTCATGGAACGCCACCAAGATATAGTATATATGGCATATCCAAAGGCAAGAAAAATTGATTGCCATGAATAAGGTCCGATGAGTGTATTTGGTTATAGAACCAAAGTCTAATGAGTATGTAAAACTCATTGCAGTAATGATCATTGATCAAGTCATGATCTTAGACACTCATGAGAAGAATTATGGACGTGTATAGACAAAGTCTATGACACAATATGGATCGACCAGATTAGAACATGGTCGATGGTACCGAAGTAAAATAAAATATCATATGTCCATGATGACCAGGTCGTAGTATGACCATGTGACGACCCATTAGTTTTGTGGTCGAGGTCCGACCAAGTAAAGCGGACGATGACAAAACGGCACATCCATGTGAAGAGTGTCCATGTCTATATGTTTCTAGTCGAGGATCATAATGATCGACTAGATTATGAGATGGACGGCAATAAAGGCACAGTCCGTCCAAGTGTTCTTCTCATACAAAATTCTAAGAGAAAGAAACACAAGCACTCCCAACTCACTAAAGCAATATTCAGAAACTTATACAAAGAGATCTTTAGTGATGTATTCATCAGGGGGAGTAGTGTGTGTTGTACTCTTTCCTTCACCATGGTTTTGTCCCACTAGGGTTTTCCTGGTAAAGGTTTTAACGAGGCAACATGAAGCACACTGTGAACTCTGAAACGGTTAATGCGGCTGTACTCTTTTTCCTATCTATGGCTTCCCTATTTTTACCACATTGGGTTTTTGGGTTTACCATAGAAAGGTTTTAACGAGGCAGTATACCAAACGCATTATAAACTCTGAAACGGTTATGACGTCCAAGGGGAGTGTTGTAAAACCAATGGATGGACGGACATAACCGGACCGTACTGGGCCGTACCGGATGGACGGGCCGGACGTACCGAACCAGATAGCCAAGGCGATTACAAAAGGAAGATAAAGATCAAGAATATTTCCATACTTATATATTAGTTAGATTAACATATTTGTATAGGATAATTACTATTTCTTGTATTTCCTATTTCCTATTGGAAATAGGATTTTCCATTTATCTTCCCATGTAATATGTATATATAGAGGCCTATTGACAAAGCAATAAAATAAGTCTTACACAACAATACAGAATGGAACAGTATATTTTATATTGCGAAATATGACAGAGCAAATCTTTAGAGACCCGACAATACGCAAAATCTGACAAACTTCACAATACGCAAAATCTGACAGAAAAAATCCTCCTTCGGAAAATCTTTTAAGGCATAAAAGTAAAAGGTTATTAAACCTCACCATCCGTCCGGTACTATTCTTCTTCACATTCGGCATCTGCCAACTTACTTTACAATTTGATAAATGTTAAACATGCAATTGTCACGTGAAGAAGAAATTTAAAATCACAACTATCATATGATTCCTTATTTTACATTTTATATAGGTTTATGTGTTTGCCTATTATCTTGATATAAGATATGATCTTTATTTATTTTGTTTAACGATTTGTTTAGAAAATAAATATCCTCCTAACAAGATTTTTAGCAAGATATGTTCTAACTTTCTTAACAAAATAAATTTATATGTTTAGCTATTAGTTGAAATATTACGAAGTAAAATCATGGAAAATAAATTTTTTACCGACAAAGAAAAAAATTTAGAGATACATTAATTTGAAATAAATAGTTTAACTAGTTGCAGATTGATCAAAGTTTCAAAACAAAAACTAGTTGCAGACTGATTGTAAATATACTCTAATAAGAAGAAATGCTATTTGAAAATAATTTTAATATCAATAATTATTTACATATTACGATACTGAAATTTTAATTACGTGAACCCAACATGAAATTTTAGCATAAAATAATATAATTTCAGGCTATATATACTTAGCTGGCAAAAACATCTACACAACTAATATTAGAACTAAACTAACATCGTGGCTAAATACACATAAAACTAGACATTTGGTTTAACCAACACATTCACATATAAGAGCAACATTATTGGTTATTATCTCAAAATAAAGTATCTCAGCAAAATAAATAATCATATTTTAATATAATTAATTTAGAAACTTAAATTTAAATTTCTAAAAAAGAATCATCAGTAAGCGAATAAGAAAAGAACATGTGGTATTAGGTGTAGGAACCGAAATCTACACTGTCAATTTCTGTAAATTAAGGAAAGCCAAGAGAACCCGACTTTCCCAAAGGTCCCGGATTATCTTTGTAAATACACGAAAACGAAGAAAAAAGAGATAACAGAATAACGACAGTAAGTTGCACAAAGGCGTTTTTATTAATTGATAAGAACAAAGCAACAAGATTTTTCGAAGAACAAAACGAGTATAATCTAACTAGCAAAGAGAAACTCAGAACATATGGAGAAGAATCTAAGTAAAGTTTCGAGTATGCATCCGCCTAAATCCTAAGTTCTTCTAAGCTAGCAGAGTTATTCTAGGTCTAAATCTTCGGGATCCCCTGTGAATTTAGCTTTGGCTCCCCTTATATATGCCTTCTGGGTCGGTTCCTCTTTCTTTTTTTTGCCCCTATGTCGAGTTTATCAATTCGCGGAAATATTTATTTTTATCTCGATCTTCATCATTATCTTGGAAACTTGATATTTATCTTCCGATTTCACGAGATTTATCTTCTTCTGCGAGTAAAGATACGCCGTCATAACATTGATGGGCTCAGTTTCGTATGAAATCGCAAGTGGGTCTTTAGCCGCGTTCTAGGCCTCTTTGGGCCGTATTTCGACTTAAAATGTTTTTACGATTTCTTCAAAAGAACGTTTAATGATACGATGTCTCTTTTAGCTAGGAGTTCACACTTCTCGTATAGTTTAGACAGTTGTGGTGTTGAGTTACCCGTTTCCGTTTATACGATAACCATGAATTTCATTCGAAAAAATGAGTCTTTGCGGTTTTTATCGTAAAGTCTCAACGATAACTCCAATCGCGACAAAACTAGGGGTGGATCCGCTGAGGTTCAACAGACGACATAAGGTCTGGTTTCTGTTCGGCCCAACTCACCTCGGGGCGAGTTGGACTGCATGTTCGGTCAAACTCGCCGAACGGGCGAGTTGGACTGCGTGTTCGATCCAACTCGCCGAACGGGCGAGTTGGACTGCGTGTTCGATCCAACTCGCCGAACGGGCAAGTTGAACTGCGTGTTCGGTCCAACTCTTCGAATGGGCAATTTGGACTGCGTGTTCGGTCCAACTCGTCGAACGGGCGAGTTGGACTGCTTGCTCGTTCCAATTTTCCGAACGGGCGAGTTGGACTGCTTGTTCGGTCTCGTGCTCCATTTCTCTCGAGTAATTTGCTCGGGAACTTTTGTCGATATTGTGTTGAGAAAGCTTTCGCACAGAAACGCAATTTTAGACGTTGATTTCGAGATAATCGTTATTGACCCCAACAGTTATCCCCCCTAGCTGGCAAGTTTTGAGCATGATTCTTGCGGGCCAGTGATGGTGTTAATCGGAATATGTGTTCAAAATTGATTTTTTCTCAAGAAGTTTTCTTCGATTATTTTAATGTTAAAAATCTCTACAAGTTTTGTTTCTTTTATAAGTATTGAGCTTCCACTCTTCATTCTCTCCACATTCTCTCAACTTTCAAAATCCTCTTTGCACTCTCTCTTAGAAAATTCTCTCCACCAAGATGTCTTCTTCCAGCAACTCTCAGAAGAGTTGTGATGTCGAGATGAGCAATGCCGTCGGTGTAAGTTCGTTGGACCTTCCTGTTGTCGGAGCTGTTTCAACTCACATTGCGGAGTTTCTTTCCTTTCAGAGTGAGTTGGCTCGTCGCGAGGCTGAGGAGATTGCGAACCCCACATGTGGTGTGTCTCCAAGACCTGCAGCTTTGGATGATGCCTTGACTCCCGAGGTCCCCCATGTACGTGATGCCGTTCTTGCAAGAGGGGTGGTCGCCAAGGATGCGTCGGAACCTGAGGTCAAATTTCAGCCATCGGGTTCTTCTACGACTCCGGTTCACGTCATCGATGTCAAACCGATTCACCAGTTGATGCCTCCTCCCTTAGTCAAGAGAGTAACCTTCTTGGGGTTGCCTGCTCCTAGCATGAATCCGGCTGCTGCGCCGAAGAATCACAAAAGGCCATGTACTAATCTCGACGCGGCTAAGAAGAGGAGGTGCACCAAGGAATCTGAGGCTGGTCCTTTTCCTGCAACAGCGTCTGGTTCAGATCCGATGTCACGACATATTGCCAAGGTTCGTTTCTATAGAAAACCTTCTGCCCCTTTTAAGTGCGTGTATATCAATCGTTTCTTGAATGCCCCTTTTTCTTTGTCTCGCAGTTTGTTTTGTTGATCGAAGGGATGATCAGCGAGTGCGGGTTAGAATCTGGGCGTCTTGCTAAGGAGTTAGCGGAGTAGCGAAAAAATTTGTCACAGCTTGAAGGGAATTTGACGGTTCTTGAGGATGTTCATTCCCTCAAAGTAACTCAATTTGAGTCTCGGATCAGTGAACTCGAGCGGGATCTTGGGAAGACTGCGAGCTCTTTGCTTAAGGCGAAAGAGGCAAAGACGGCTAAATCCTCAGATTTGTGTTGACTAAGTCGTAAAGTCAATAGTGGGGAGGGATCGATGGTTTGCGCAATCGAAGAGGCTAAGGAAGCCGTGAGTTCCGGGTTTCAGACCCGCTTGGCGAGGATTGCTGATTCCCTCGATTCCTTGGCGGTCTTCCACGTCAGGTAGTTGGCTCTGGCAGGAATTGAGGGAGGAATGAGCGAGGTCCAGTTGTTTTACGGTGAAGCACATCCGTCTACACTGTCCGAGGAGGCCAAATTTTCTGCTCGTAAAGCGGAGTTAGTGGATGCAGAAGGAGACTTCGATTTGATCCTTGCGGGCCTGAAGTTCGAGTGCGTCCTTCCGCGTTGCTCGGGTTACCCTGAGGGTCAGGATCCCATAGCAGAGGGGGATGAAGACGGTGCGGTTTCGAAAACGGAAGGGGTGGTTGGTGAAGGCAAAGCTCCGCGTGCGGAGGATGATTGAGTTTGCAGTCTCGTGTGAGACTTTGTTTTTTATGATATTGTTCATGTTTTGCTCCGGCCAAGTGTGGCCGTGTTTTATCTTGGGACTGGCCGCTTTTGGCTTTGAATTGACTTTTAAATGAACTTCGTTTTGCATTTTTAAGAGCTTATCGAGCACTTATTTGGGTGTAAAGGGAAGACTATGAGTTGTCATCTCGTAATCTAACTCTGCATGAAAAGCTACATTCGCGATCTGTTTTTAGAGTTTTCCGCAGTGCCTAAACTTGCGGGATTTCTGAAGACTCTCGAATATTAGTCAAGAGACAAGCTTTGGGATCTCGTATCATGGTGTTTGATACTATGCCTAGGATGTTAGAGACCAGTGTGTTCGGTTTAGGGCAAAACCTAGGTCTAATCGCGTTTTTAGGGGGTGCGATGACTACTTCGACTTTTAGGTTCACGTATCGTTTTTGACCTGATTCCCTCCCGCTTTAAAGTCCGCGATATGTTCTCGACATATGTGAATTGTATGGTAGGAATCGAGCATCTCTTCGAGATAGTTTTTAAGTCTCCCGAAAGTGCTAACCGAAATTTCATATTTCTTTTATAGCGCTATTACCCTTGTGTTGGGCGTTCGAGAGCGTTAGCGACGTCCAGCTGTGTCGATGGTTGAATTTTTACGTCATTTTTTTAAGTGAAGCGAGTTGCGAGATGGAGTGTTTTGGTGATAGGTGGATTTTGGGCGGTTTTCCGCCGCATTGTCTTAAAAAGTTTTGAAAATACCTAGTCTGTGAGCGAATATTTTGAACTTCTGAGAGTATATGAGTATACGTATATGTACCCAGTCCTCCCCCCCCCCCCCCTTTTTAATGAGGGGGGGGGGGGGACAGCTGAGCTCGTCATGCGACGAATTGCCTACGTACCCTATTCAGGGATCAAGCCATCTCGTAGCTCAGTTGGAAGCGTTGTCTAGTGGTTGCTTCTTGAGGTGCATCGCATTCCAAGTTCTCGGAATTTTGATGTCCTGCATGTTCGCAATTTTGTATGCGCCTAGTCGAACTACTTTAATGACTTTGTAAGGTCCTTCCCAGTTTGCTTCGAGTTTTCCTGCGTTTCGCTCGGCGGTGTTTTAAAAAACTTTTCGTAGGACTATGTCACCTTCTTTGAATCTACGGCTGCGTACGTTGGAGTTGTAGTACTTTGCGGCCGCCTGCTGATAGTTTTGAATTCGTATGAGGGCCTGGTCCCGACGTTCATTGATTAGATCGAGCTCGTCAAGCAACATTATATTGTTTGAATCCTCTCATTCTGGGAGAAATATTTTGTGTACTCCGGGAAATTCAACTTCTACTGGGATCATGTATTTTACTTCGTATACGAGGGCGAATGAATTTTCCCCCGTCGCGCGTCTCGGAGTTGTGCGGTGTGACCATAAGACTCCTTTGAGTTCTTCGGCCCACCTACCCTTTTTGGCGTCCAAGCATTTTTTAATTCCATCAAGGATGGTCTTATTAGTATTTTTGGCTTGGCATTTGCATTGCGGGTATCTAGGGGTTATTTGGTTAGTCGTATCTTCCACTTTTTGCATAAGGCCTTGAATCTGGTCAAAATAAACTGAGATCCATTGTCCGTTACGATTTTGTATGGGACCCCATGTCTGCAGAAGATGTTTCTCCATATGAAGCTTTCGACCTAGGCATCTTTAATGCTCGCGTATGAGTCTGCGTCGACCCATTTCGAGAAAAAATCGTCAAGACCAGCAGGAAGCATTTTTGCTTTGAACTATGCATAGGTCCGACTATGTCCATCGACCATCGCATGAATGGATACAGTGCCAAGATCTATGAGAGTAACTCTGCCGGTTGATGGATAGTAGGGGCGTGCCTCTTTCATTTTCCGCATTTTCGCACAAAGTTCTCGCAATCTTTGATTATTGTTGGCCAGTAGTGTCTGTGGCGTTTGATTTAACTGTGAGGGACCTTCCACTAGAGTGATTTCCTCGAGATCCAGAATGGACCTCTTCTATTATCCTTCGTGCTTTCCTTCTTTCTACGCAGGTCATGAGCGGCCCAAAAAATCTCCACTGGTAGAGTTCCCGTCAACCAAGACGTATCATGCGGATTGGGTTTGAACTTTTCGGGCTGCCCAATTCTCTATTGGGAGTTTCTCGTCGGTGATGTACGCAAGGTTTGTCGAATCCGTACTCGGACTGCTCGGAATCTTGTGTTGCCTGGATATTAACTCCGCCGGTGTCGCCGTCGGGTGAATCGATTAAGTATATGACGATAGGCGGCCCGATGCTAGGATGCTCTATGAATTCCACGTGAATTACCCTGCTCAGACCTGGATCCGAGCTGGATGCCAAGGCGGCTAAGGTGTCATCCTGGGCGTTTTCGGCGCGAGGAATCCGGGTATGAGCAAATTGATTGAAACTTTGAGCCATGTTCTGAACTAGTTTTAAGTAAGCGTCCATTCTTTCATCCCTTGATTCGTATTCTCTGATGTATTGGCTTGCCACAAGTTGGGAATCTCAGTAGGCGTGAATGTTGCGTATCTTTAGGTCATGAGCCAATTGTAAGCCCGCAATCATGGCTTCGTATTTAGCTTCATTTTTTGAGGCGTAGAAAATTAGTCGGAGTGACTGTTCCAGCACTTCCCATGTTGGTGACGTGAGTCTGATCCTGATTTCGGAGCCCTGTTTGGACGAGGATCCGTCAACGTGGAAGGTCCAGGTCGATTCGGGTTCTTGGTTAGTTGTTAACCCTGCAGGGAGTTCTACAAGGAAATCGGCGAGTACTTGATATTTTGCGCAGGCTTTTCCTCGATACTCGATGTCGTACTCACTTAGCTCAATTGCCCATTTTGCTAACCTTCCAGAATGACTGGGGCGATGCAAGATCATGCGTAGTGGGAATGATGTGAGTACCACGATCGTATGAGACTGGAAGTATTGGCTTAGCTTTCGTTCTGACATTACGACCGCAAGTGCCAGTTTTTCCATCATCTGGTAATGCGTCTCTGCGTCGAGAAAATTTTTGCTTACGTAAAAGATAGGCTTTTGTTCGCTGTGTTCCTTTCGGATGAGGACGCCAGCTCACGGCCGTGACTGATACCGCGATGTGAAGGAACAGTGGTTCCCCTTCTACGGGTTTTGCGAGTATCGAGGGAGTGGCCAAGTAACTTTTCAGCTGTTGGAAAGCTTTTCCGCACTCTTCGGTCCAATCAAATTTCTTGTTCTATTTCAAAGTGTCGTATAAAGCTAAACACTTTTCCCTTGATCGCGAGATAAATTGGTTAAGCGATGCGACCCTACTGGTCAATCTCTGCACCTCTCGTTTCGTTCTCGGAGAAGCCATTTCGATCAGGGCGGTGATTTGTTTCGGGTTAGCCTCAATCCCGTGGTAGGTCACGAGATATGCCTGGAATTCTTCTGTTTCTACCGCAAACCTGCACTTTGCGGGTTTTTGTTTCATATTGTGGAGGTTCAGCCTTTCAAAGCATTCTTGAAGGTGGGCGATATGATCTTGCTCTTCGAGAGATTTTACGAGCATATCGTCGATGTATACCTCCATTTTTTTCCGAGCTGTTCGGAGAATATACGGTTGACTAGCCGTTTATAGGTTGTGCCAGCGTTCTTGAGACCGAATGACATTACGATGTAACAGTAAGTGCCGCGATCAGTTATGAACACAGTTTTTTTCTTGGTCGTCGGGGTTCATCCTAATCTGATTGTACCCGGAGAAGGCGTCCATAAAGGACAAGAGTTTGTTCCCTGCCGTTGCTTCGACTAAGCGGTCAATGTGTGGAAGTGGGAAGCTATCCATTGGACACACTTTGCTGAGATCGGTGAAATCGGCGCCAACTCACCACTTTCCGTTCTTCTTTTTGAAAATGACCGGGTTAGTGAGCCAGTCGGGATACCTGACCTCTGTTATGGATCCAACTTAGAGGATTTTTTTAACCTCGATGTTAACCGCACCAGCGCGTACTGGTCCCAACTTTCGTCTTTTTTGTTTGACGGGTTTGGAAGTTGGGTCGACGTTGAGTTCATGACACGTGATGTTGATGTCAATCCCTGGCATGTCATCCGCGGTCCATGCGACCGTGTGCAAGTTCTTTTTAGACAAGCTATGAGCTCAATATTCAAAGGCTCGATCAGGTTTGCGCTGATCTCAATGCAGCGGTCTGGAAATGCTTCGTCTAGGCACACCGAAACGACGGGTTCGCAAGTCGACTCACTTTTTTCTTCGAAAGCTTCAATCACTCGTGACTGCCAAAAGATTTCATCTTTTTTTCTGGGGCATTGTCAACGACAAATGATTTCTTTTTGGGGCGGAATCTCTGTTGACGGTTTTTTGCGTTTTAATTCCGCGGCGAAGCAGACTTGTGAAACTCTCCGATCTCCCCAGATGGTCTGCATTCTTCGAAGCGTTGGGAGTTTGAGACACATGTGGTATGTTGACAGGCTCTAACCGAGAGGTTGATTGTGCCGAGATTCATGGTAGCCTCCCCCGAGAGTCCTACTACCGGGTTTGGATCTTCCAAGATTTTGGATGGATCGATTTCCATTCTCTCGAGGGTGTTTTTGAAGATGATATCGGCCAAACTTCCGGTGTCGACCAATATCCTTGTGAGATCGGTGTTCTAGACTGTCAGCTCGATAACAAGGAGATCGTTGAGAGGTTTGACCAAGTCGGTGATTGCTCTTTCCTTGAAGGAGATGGCGTCGCCGCCTGTTTGGTTAAGCATATCATTTCTAAGTCGTTCAGTGATTTTTGAGATAGAGAATCCGACCCCTCCCCCTCCTTCGAAAGAACGTTTAATGATACGATGTCGCTTTACCTAGGGATTTCACACTTCTCGTATAGTTTAGAGAGCTGTGGTGTTGATTTAACCGTTTTCGTTTATACAATAACCATGAATTTCATTCGGGAAAATGAGTCTTCGCGGTTTTTATCGTAAAGTGTCAACGATAACTCTGATCGAGACAAAAGGGGTGGATCTTCCGAGGTTCAATGGAAAGCATAAGGTCTGGTTTATGTTCGGTCCAACTCGCCGAACGGGTGATTTGGACTACGTGTTCGGTCCAACTCACCGAAAGGGCGAATTGGACTGCTTGTTCGGTCTCATGCTCCATTTCTTTCTAGTCATTTCCCGGGAACTTTTATCGAGATTGTGTTGAGAAAGCTTTCGCACAGAAACACAATTTTAGACGTTGATTTCAAGATAACCGTTTTTTACCCCAACATTAGGGGTTCTAGTGAGATATTCATAAATCCTCCTCTAAGAACTTTAATACACTTTTTTACAACAATAAATAAAGTATGATGTGTAACTAAAACGAAAGAGATGAATCGACATAGAACATAATAGAAGGGGGACTCCTAACACCTCGTGCAAGTCTGTCCTCCACTAAATTGAGTGATATTGGTACATAATGAATCTTGAAAGTAGGCAAAAAAAATCTTACTGCATCTAAACTCCTCCAGGTGTGTAGAGAAAGCTGACAATTCTTCAAGTGACGACACAATCTTCATCAGTTGAGAACAGTCTGTTGCAAGCACTATGTTGAGAAAATTAAGGGTCTTTATGCACTCATTAAGCCATATTAAAGCCTCACATTCTCATTCCTATTTTTCTAATTTTTGCATCTATTTTAAATATGAGATATTCTACTTTATATTTTCATTAGAGATGCTCTAATATTAATAAACCAGAACATTCACATCTAACATTAATTTGCATGATTTTTTTACCGAAATGATTGTTAAATGCATATTTTATTCCAAATCTACCATATGTAATTGTATCCCTTGTTCAAAACTATGCCAGACGTAACACGTCCGACCGGATAGGGCCTAGCACATAATCAATTAATTGGCATTATACATAAATTAATCAGGAGTTATTTTATGGTTTTTATATAAGTATATGATTATATATTAAATAAGTTCAAGTATCATGTCTAGAAAGCGTGCTATAGTGGTCTCTGTTCGGCTTAGTCAGCCTGAAAAAACCGAGTTCAACTGTCACATTGAACATTTTGGATAATTTTTGAGAATTAGGAAATTTCCCTCGTCATTCACCTTCTCCCTGCTAAATCTGCAGCCGTTTTCGAATTCTTTTTTTTTTTGCGATTTCAGTGTTTTTTATATTATTTTGTAAATTTTGATTTAAATAATACAAATCTATAACTTAGAATGTGATGTCACGTTAAAAGTTTATAAAGCGATGAACTTAGAACTGTTAGCGATTAATTGAGAAAATAGTATCAAATTGCGGCGCTGACCAGCCGAATCAAAATCTTTTGGCGAGTACGCAGCCGCAGAAAGCGTTTTAGTACAAGGTCTGTGTCATAAGATTGGAATTCCGATTTCTAATTAGTTTATACTAACAATTTGTAAGTGAAATAAATAATTATTGTAAATAAACAAAATAACATAATATATGGTCAGGAAAACATAATATATGGTTGGAAATATTTTAAATTACTATTTAAATAACTACAAAGAGAAATGTATAAAGTGATAAATTTAGAGTCTAACTAATGAAACTTATAAAACTCAATATTTTCAGTATATTTACTTTTACCATTTATATATATATATATATATATATATAATGATACTAATTAAAAACTGATGATAAATAAACAACAATGATATATATAATGGGACACTTCTCTATTCAATGAGAGTGTCCACGTCACTACTTCCTTTATCTCAAAATAGGCTAACGAAACTATCAACTGTTGATATAACATTATAGCTTAAAAGACCCATGTAAACTACTACTCGCCTAAAGACAAAAAGATGAATAACATTTATCCTGACCTTCCTTCTTCCTCCCTTTTCAATCTCATTGCTCTCTTAAAGCAACGGAAGGCCAACCATCCACATTACATAAACCCCGTTTCAAATAGAAAGACATTCAGTCCGCCTATTAAGATTCATCTAATTATTAGGATTTAATACTATTCAACTACTACAACGAAAGTTAACTGTACGTTTCATAAACTTCTCAATCTAATCATATATAAATACTATCATATCGCAGATTGTGTAGGGAGAAGAAATCGATCGAGTATTTTCCTGAAAACAAGTGTCAATAAGTCGTACAATTGCAAGGTTGTTCAGGAGATAATCATGAGATCTGTCGGCTCTTTGCGGAATTAATAGGTCGGATATATTTTTTCCTGATGTTTGGTTTTTGAAGTTACTACGATGTTGACAAGTTTGGTAATTCTTCGCATCTTTTCAGGTCAGGATTATTTACTCTATAAATCATCAAAATTTCTTCTCACATGTGGTTAGTCGTGGAAAACCATGTTCGTGGTAATCTCAGTACATTATTACAGCATGTATTGATTATGAACTTTCTTATGATGGTAGATAACCGGTTTTATGATTCACTTATTGCGCAAAACTATAAAAGATACCAGAAGATTCAGTCTATTGGTATGCATATGATGATGTCATATCTTTCTGTAATATCAAAAAAAAAAACAGAAGCAAAGTATTAAATGAGAAGTATTTATTTTATTTTCCTATAAAAAAATATTTGAAAGATTTATCATTTCAGTATTTAGCGGATGCAGTCATACCAAAGAAGAGAAAGGAGAGAAAACAAAGCAGATCACTTGAAAGAATCATCAAGATGGCGAGCAGAACACTCAAACACCGTCCTTGGCGCAATTATCATAACGAGAAAAGTTCATAGAGGTGAGAGAGCGTTGAAACCTTTAGAAGAAGACATGGACCCGAGCAGTGTGGTAATTACAGAGTTTCCTAACAATCATACTCAAATTCCTATTTGAAAAGACTTATGGAACCACTTATAAAGGTATGCTTTTAGAATTTTAACTTCGCTTTAGTCTTTGATTATGTGATATACGATGTGACCATGAGCGTTAGTTCATTGTCGTAGAGTTGTGTTTCGTTACAAAGCAAATTTAAAAGTATTATGTTTCTTCCCAACAAAAAAATTATTACCAGTGCAATGATTACTTTGTTTAACATTACAGAGCATAGGATGTATATCCTTTCTGTAAGAATTTTGTTTTAAGGTTTAACATATTAAATAGTTTACAACATATATTATGTGCAAGACTTTGTAGAATACCTACAAGAAAAGAAATTATAACTTCTATTGTCGTCAAGAAATGATACTAATTATTATCATATTATCAATTAGTTATTTATTCGTGACGATTATTTTGAGAAGTTGTCAATTTCTCATTGAGTGAAATTAAAAATTCAGTAACAATCTTGGTTTTGAAGACTTGATTGAGGAGCTAAATATTCGTTTTTAATGAATTGGTAGCCTATGGCGAGTGCTTATAGACATGCTAAGCGTAGAGTTGGGCGTCGAGAATGGGCTTTAGTGCCTGGTGTCTCACCATATGCGAGATATCAAGATGCATCAGTATGAAAACTTCTTCATGTTTGGTTCTCTTATCTACTTCAACAGTATAGTTAAATTGTTTGACAAATTATTTAGGTCTCTTTAAATGGAAGACTTCATGTGCCCGGTGGGGCACTTGATGGTGAGCATATGGTTGAAGACAAATCAAGTATCGCAGATTAGCAAACAACGAGAAACAATTTGAATATCTGATATGATTTTGCCTTATTAATTATTGAATCCGATTCAGTATATAAATATTCCGTGATACAAAAAATGCTTTCAAGCATTGCAAGTTGATTCAAAACGCTCAACAGAGCAACTTAACTTGGCAAAACCAGCTAAATTGTTTAAATATGGCTTCTGAAATGTGGATTAATGGCTCACAGTCATACCTTTCATTGCAATTTCTAAAACATCAATACTTTATTTAAATTAACTAATTTAGGCCCAATTATGATTCAATGAAAATTTTATTATGTAGTAATATAGTTGCACTACATAGTCAACGAACTAACTTGTTCGGTAATACGGTTACGAAAAAAACACCGAAGACTACCACGATAGGCAAATTTGAAAAAAAAACAACCAAAAGCATAGACCTACATTCACAACTCCGCGCTTGCCCGGAGACCTGTCCCTAGTGATATAGAATTATGCAATATATAGAAATTTGACAAAAATATATAAAATGAATTTTAAAAGTATTAATAAATTTTTATAAATTAAATTTTGATCAACAAAAATAATTCATCCATGAATGTGTGCAGATTAAACTCTTTGTTGAATAAACAAGGAGTCATATAAAAAATCAATATTTATAATTTATTCTATTAAATTAGGAACATGATCTATTAATATATGTTTAGCCCAGTTATATATTACCACCTTTTACTAACAAATTGTCATTAGTCCACACTTAAATATATCCATTACGTAATTTTCAATATATTATAGTTCTCCCTTTACTTCTTATATTCTAGGGATCCATTATTCTCATTTATACTAAATAAAATTCACGTACACATTATATATTATCAAATAAAGAATATGACCATGATTTGTTCCACCAAAATTTATTACAACTACATCTAATTAATCACATTCTTCATGACTAAATCATTGATAGCACTCATTTCACTACCATTATAGACTTATTAAATTCAATAATCATAACTAAAGAAAAAATAATATTAATCAGTATGCATATTTATAGCGTTTTGGAAAAAAATATTGATTACAAAAGAACACAAATATAAAAAATATATTCTCCCATGAAAGGGTAGTTCAAAATCTAATTTATTATAATAAAACAGTAATAGAACTAACTGATAAATGTTTAGTTTAATTATTTATTATTCATGTATTATTTTCTTATATTAATAATATTAAATCATTTATATTATGATAAATGATTAAGCGTAAATATACATAAATATATATATATATATAAAAGTTAATTTTTTCAAAAAAAATAAAACAAAAAATATATCACTGGTGGATAGGAATCTAGAATCTAGTAATTTAATCAGTTTGGAGACTTACAATACCCAAAATCTGACGAAAAAATCTTCCTTCCAAAAAATCTCCTAAGACATAAAATTAATGGATTATTAAACCTCATTTCACCTTCCCGTACTGTTCTTCTCATTTAGAGATACATTAATTTAAATAAATAGTTTAACTAGTTGCAGATTGATCAAAGTTAAAAAAAAACTAGTTGCAGACTGATTGTAAATATACTCTAATAAAACGAAATACTATTTAAAATTAATTTTAGTATCAATAATTATTTACATATTACAGTATTGAAATTATAACTACGTGAAACCAAACATGAAATTTTAGCATCAAATCATATAATTTCAGGCTATATATACTGAGTTGGCAATAACATCTATACAACTACTATTAAACTAAACTAACATTGTGGCTAAATACACATAAAACTAGACATTTGGTTTAACCAGAACATTAACATATAAGAGAAACATTATTGGTTATTATCTCAAACAAGTATCTTAACAAAATAATAAGGGAAAATTTGGATAAATACCTTGACATAATATTTTATTTTGAAAACTACCTCTTTATTTAAGATTTTTGAAAACTACATCTCCTTATAAACAAATTGACTAAATTATCCAATAAAATTATTTTAATATTTAAACTAAAAATTCAATAAAATTTCTGTAAATAATATTTTATAATATAATATGAGAAAGATAAATTTTACACTTTTCTTAATATAAACACAAAAAACGATACATTCTCCATCTTTCTTTTTTCTTTTCGTTTTTTTTTCTGATTCTTTTTGATGTAGTATATTTTCTGTTTTTTCTAGTTCTTCATTTGTGTAGATTTTTTTATGTTGTTTATATGTCTATAATATTTCATAACTGATGACTAGTTCACTAAGATCTCAAACATTACAATATTAAGAAAACTTGCATATAAACACAAACTCAACGTCAAATTACCCAGCGCAGAAACTGAATCAATGTGATACTCTTATTGATTGTTTTCACACCAATTTTTCATCATTAAGTTATTATACTGTGCACACCTAAATTTCATATAGATGTTTGTGAAAAGTTTTGAATGACTTGGCCTTACTCTCATTGAAATGGCGCAATTACATTGATCAGAGAAGCCTAATGCGTATCTCAAATTCCAAAACCAGCAATCAAAAGAATCACAAAATGAAAAACCTTCTCAAAAAGATGCCATACCTTTTCCTCTAAAATTATTAGACTTAAGTCGGTTAGCACATATATCTGAAATACCTATTGCATGGTGTACATACATCTGTGTACAAAGAATTGAATTGTGCTAGAATAGATGTTTACAAAACTTAATTGTAGCAAGAGTTTTCATAAAATTTATAAAGATATTAAGATCTTCCATATTTTGGTTATTAAAACAGGTAATTTTTAACTTAAATCTGGATAAAATTATCATAGCACATTGAAAAAAGTGTAGATTTATAATAAAAATACAGATGTATTTTTCAAATTCTAAACTGTAAATAGGGTACTTTTCAAATTATCTCAAATAATAATACTATTTTAATATAATTAATTTAGAAAATTAAATTAAAATTTCTAAAAGAAAATAAATCATCAATAAGTGAATAAGAAATGGATATGTGGCATTAGGGGTTCTAGTGAGATTTTCATAAGTCCTCCTTTAAGAATTTTACACAATTTTTTTTACAACAATAAATAAACTATGATGTGTGTCATGTCAATTCGGATAGCTAAACCGAAAGAGATGAATCGACATAGAACATAATACAAGGGGAACTCCTAATACCTAGTGAAAATCTCTCCTCCACTAAATTGAGTGATATTGATACATGTCAAATCTTGAAAGTAGAAAATAAATTCTTACTGCATCTAAACTCTTCCAAATGTGTACAGAAAGATGATAGTTCTTCAAGTGACAATATCATTTTTACCAGTTGAGAACAATTTGTTGCAAACACTACGTCGAGAAAACTAAGTGTTTTTATGCATTCAATAACCCATATCAAAGCTTCGTATTATGTGTGTAAAGTTGTTAAGCTTCTTTGGAGATTCATTGCCCCCATCATCTTCTAATTGGAGAACTTTACTACATTCTCATTCTTATTTTCCTAATTTTTTTTATTTATTTTAAATATAAAATACTCTACTTTATATTTTCATTATAGATGCTCTAATATTAATAAACCAGAGCATTCACATCTAAAATTAATTTATGTAAATTTTTTTACCTAAATAATTATTATATACATATTTCATTTCAAGTCTCCCATATGAAATTTTATCCCTTTTCGGAACTAAGTCAGGCATAACACTTACGATTGGATTGGGCTTAGCACGTAATCAAATAATTGGGGACTATACGGGAATTAATTGGGGAGTTATTTTAGAGTTCTTAGATAAGGATATGATTATATATTAAATAAGTTCAAGTATCATGTCTAGAAAAGCGTGGTGTCGTGATCTTTGTTCGGCTTAGTCATCCTGAACAACCTGGATTTAATTGTCACATTGAATATTTTTTGAGAATTAGGTTAAATTAAATGTTAAATGACCAAACTGCTCTCGTCATCCACCTTCGCCTGCGATATCTGCTGCCGTTTTTTTTTTCTTTTTTTTTTGCGATTTCAGCGTTTTTTCATATTAGTTTTGTAAATTTTGGTCTAAACAATACAAATCTGTAACTTAGAATGTGATATAAAGTTTAAAATCTATAAAGCGATGAACTTAGAAGTTTTAGCTATTAATTGAGCGAAAAGTATCAAATCACGGCGGTAACCAGCCGACTCACAATTTTCCGGTGAGTATACAGCCGTGGAGAGCATTTTAGAATAAGGCCAGTGCCATAAAAAACATTAGATTGCAACTTCGGTTTCTAATTAGTTCCTACTAACAATTTGTAAGTAAAATAAATAATTATCTTAAATAAATAAAATAACATAATATATGCTCAAGAAAACATAATATATGGCTGTAAATATTTTAAATTATTATTTATATAACTACAAAGAAAGAATTTTTTACATTTAGAGCCACTTTTTAACTTCTCAATTACATTGAGAATCACTTCTTACATGGCACATACTTTTGTGTTATAGTTTTACCCTTTTATCCTTCCTAAACTAATTTTCTTAGTTAGACATTAAAAAACACGTGACTTATTTATTCTTAACCAATTTCACTTTCCTCTTTCTTCTCACCTCATTGCTTCTAATTTGATCTCTCTCGTTTTTCTTGTGGTGATAAATAAAAAACAGAGGTGAAACCAATAAAAAAGTTAAAGATTTAAGAAAAAAGCAGCAATAGTTTCTACTTAAACATATATATATATAGAATGTTCCACTAGAGAAACAATATCAAAAGTTAGTTTCAACTTTCTTCTTTCTCTATAACATTATGGACAATACATCTCTCTTTGATTTTCAATCACTTTATACATCATCCACTGCATACCATACACAATAACCTATTCATATGATATCCTCCACAATACACTTATCCATAAGATACTCATATATCTACTCACGAGACATGGTCAACGACACACCATCCACGAAAACCTGTCAACAAGCCATTTTCCAAGAACCACCCATCCATTAGCCTTATAGACGACATGAAAGTTTTCAAATACCCTTGTATTAGTAGCCTACATGCTCTCTCATACATGGTAGATCACAAAGCACAAAACCATTACATAATTGACCTTCTACTTGATTGTAAAAAAAACTTGAAACATAAACAACCCATTTAATACTTGTGTTTCCTTATAAAAATGTTTACATAGACACAATAGCATCCACAACCATAACAAATATATCTGTGGACACTAGAATCCTCCCCCACCCCATCCACAAATCTGAGCAACCATAACATGCTTACGTAGACACGATAGCATCCATAACCATTGAACATATATTTGTGGACACGATATCATCCACATCCACGGAATATGGATTCGTGGATACAATAGCATCCACAACCAAGTTTGAACTCTCCCGCAAGACACTACCTTGAATTTCTCTCAACCCCCATACCTTTGTACAAGTCTCGACATCTGCCATTTGTCAATCATGAAATCCCACTTCTCATGAGGACCACCCACCCATTCTCTGTAAATTACCATGCCATGCTCCTCCATGGTGAACACCTGCAAACAAACAGAGAAAAATTTGCGAGAAACAATTAATAAATCAAGACCATGGCAATTATAATTTTAATTCAACAGATCTAGAACACAAACCTCTAATATTTCCAAGTTGGATCTGCTACAAAAAGTTTAGACTAGAAATTCTCTACCTATTTACGTCAACGTCGATATGTACCACCTTCCTTTTTAAACAGCAATCGTTGGATCCCAAACTATTTTTTTGATCGTGTGGTTATTATTGGAGCACAACAATCAAGACACTAACCTAATAAATGCACAAAAATGTAACTAAACTAATTTAATTCTTATTTTTTAACAATTCGACTAATGAAGCCCAATAAGTTCTTAAGGACCAAGAGAAAGTATGCTGCAAGTGGGATGTGGCCGTAAGTGGAAAAAAACTCAAAAAGTTGCCTATTATGTAATCAATTCAAAAAGAAATGTATAAAGCGATAAATTTAGACTCTAACTAATGAAATTTATAAAACTTAATATACTAACAAGTTATGTTCAGTATATTCATTTTTACCATGTTTTTCTATCTGATAACCAAATATTATAATTATATATTAATACTAATTAAAATTGATGATAAATAAATAACAATGATATATAATTATACAGTATATAGAAATTTTGACAAAAAAATATATAAAAAATTAAAAATTATTGATAAATTTGTATAAGTTAAAATTTAATCAATACCAAAAGAAAACACATCCATGAATGTGTGTGGATTAAACTATTTGTTAAATAACAAGGAGTCACATAAATTGATAAAAGAATCAGTATATATAATAATTTAAGTAAAACTGAGACCCGTCCAATTCCCGAGTATCTACTGTGTATTGCAAAATCTGACAGAACATATCTTTGGAGACTTGACAATAACCAAAATCTGACGAAAAAATCCTCTTTCCAGAAAATATTCCTAAGACATAAAATTAAAAGGTTATTAAACCTCGCTTCACCTTCGCGTACTGTTCTTCTTCACATTCGCCAAAAACCTTTTCCTCAAACAGCAAAATTCCTCCGCCGCAGTATATAATTTGTTCGATGCTTTCAATAGTTTGAGGGATTAGGGTTGCTTTGCTTTTTTTTACATGTAAGTTTCTAGATCTATCTGAAGAAACCATTTGGTTAGTATTTTTTTTTGCGGTTTCAGGTTGTAACTCAAAAGATGGAGATTGATTGCTCTAGAGATCTAATCAGCGGTTTACCTGACGCACTAAACTCCCACATCTTGTCATTTCTTCCCATGAAAGAAGCTGCTTCTACATCGGTTCTCTCCAGAAAATAGCGCTACCTCTTTGTTTTTACCCCTAATCTCGTTTTCGATAACCACAGAAGGTACAACGTTTCTACAAGTTTTATGGATTTCGTGGATAGAGTATTGGCTTTGCAAGGTAATTCTCCTGTTCACAAGTTTTCTTTAATGATCAGTGATGATCGAGATGACGAAGTCGTCCCACTCCGTACATTTCCTTGGATTCTTAAGGTGTTGGAGCGTGGTGTATCGGATCTTAACCTATCCATGGAATTTTTTCGGAATCTCTACTTCCTTCAAATATTTTCTTGAGCGAGACACTAGTCATACTGAAACTATACGACGGCCCAATCATTGACGTTGAGTATGACAATGTATATCTTCCAAAGCTAAAAACGCTCTTTATTGAGTCCGTCCATTTTGAAAAGCATGGTACTGTGCTTGCTAACCTTCTTTCTGGTTGTCACGTGCTTGAGGAACTTGTTTTGAATTATATATCTTGGTGCATATGGGATTTTGCCTCTGTGTCTGTCCCAACTCTCAAGAGACTAAGGTTTTCCTGGGAAGAGCGTGATGTGAATCCAAAGAGTGTCTCTATTGATACTCCTAATCTTGTCTACTTGGACTTTACTGATACAATTGCCCACAAGTATCCCAAACTGAATTTTGATTCGCTTGTCGAGGCACGTATCTGTCTTCGGATGTCAGAAGAACAGATAAGAAAGGCGCAGTTCTTAGAAGAGGCTAGCTTTTCTGATTTACAGATACACTACTCTGAAGGTTATGAGGAAAACGAGATGGTCGGTAACGCTACACACTTTATTTTGGGAATATGTAATGTGAAGATCCTTTATCTATATGCTGA
>CAJHQQ010003101.1:0-50888 GCA_905132885.1 Moricandia moricandioides | reverse complement strand
AGCACCTCCAAGAGGCCCTCAAACCCTCAAATTTTGAAGTTTTTTACTCTCTAAGAGACACTAAAACCCTCAAATTTTGAGGGCTTGAATAGTGAAACCTCAAATTTGAGGTTCCACTATTCAAGCCCTCAAAACACTATTTACTTTACATTTTAGTCCTTATAAATTTATAATTCACATATATTTGTACTAACATTAATTTTCTTATCACTTTAATCTTTATAACTATATTTCACTTAAATATTCAAATATATCTTATATATATACATATATATGTATTACATATATATATGTATTATTAATATATAAAATATATAAAAATGTTAAAACTAAAATAAAATAAATAGAAATAATATTACTTAAAATATATTTATTATTTCATAGAAAATTATATTACATTGAAGAAATATTACAAATTAAAGATCAAAAGTACAAGATTAAATATTTTACACTAAATATTACACACATATATATTACACAACTTATAATCCATACATTAATATTAATAATCGGGTAGATTTGGTCCCGAGCCTCCAAGATCACCAAAAATGAAAATACTCGATATCAAGAATTTTTCACTCGTAATCTCGAGATAAAAAATCAAGAGACTTATTTTTACTTCAAAATGGGTTAATTGATCATATTTGGGAACACTATGGAAATAACAATAGTGAATAATTTATATTTTATTTTATGAATTAAGGTGGATTTTATATTATTATTATTTATTCATGTGATGTAATAAATTGTATTTATAAATCTTATGTTTCATATTTTTAATGTGTATATATTATCTATCTCTATAAAGTTTAAAGACTATAATTAATTTATATTAAAGTTGAGGACTAAGATATAAATTACATAAAACTTCAAAGATAAATTTGAGGTTTCTTCTTGGAGCATACCACCCTCAAATCTTCATTTTGAGGATTCTCCACCCTTAAAATGAGGTTCGTTCTTGGAGATGCTCTAAGTCTTCTAAAGGAAGTCTTCTTAAGTCTTCCTTAAGTCTTCTCACGAAAGACTTCTTAAGAAGCCTTCTACGTTTAGATAGGAACATTAATAAACATAAAAAGTTTGTAACCTCATAATTATTATCATTTTAGTTATGAATTTCACTCAGGAGCCCCAATATTGACTAATACACATTAATTAACAATAAAATATTAAAAATTCGTTTTGATTTTTGAGAAAATTGAAGGTTAATGAAGATTGACGTAGAAGACTTCTTAAGAAGTCTTCCCTAGAGAAAACTTCTAAAGAAGTCATCCCTAGAGAAGACTTCTAAAGAAGTCTTCCGTTTAGGTCATTTTTGCAATTGTAAATTTACGAAGGAAGACTTCTCTAGAAGTCTACTCTGTAGAAGACATCTTGAGAAGTCTTCCTTTGTAAATATTGGCTTACTTTTGAATTTGAAAAATTCTCGAAATTCCTAGAGAAGACTTCCCTAGAAGTCTTCTCGGATAAACATGTTGGTTTTGCAATTGACCGAAATTTTTGAGAAATTTGACTTCTGTAGAAGACTTCTAGGGAAGTCTTTTTTGTTTATAACATGTAGTCTTTTGAGCGTCGTCAGAAGTATGTCTGGGTTAATTTTTGCAATTGAGAATTAATAGAAAAACATTAAATATTAATGAGAAGACTTCTCGAGAAGTCTTCTGGCGGTAGACCTCTTAAGAAGTCTTCTCTCGTTACCAAATGTTTGACCAGAAACCCGGAATAAAACTTGAGAAGACTTCTAGAGAAGTCTTCTATTTAATATTTAATTTTTTGCTATTAATTCTCAATTGCAAAAGTAACCTAGGCAGACTTCTGGCGATGCTGAGAAGACTTCATGTTATAGAAAAGAAAACTTCCCTAGAAGTCTTCCGCCGGAAGACCTCTAGGGAAGTCTTCTACAAAATTCAAAATTTCTGATAAATTTCGGTCAATTGCAAAACCAACCAGTTTATCCAAGAAGACTTCTAGAGAAGTATTATGAGTTCTCCTTTTTTTTATTATCAAAGGAAAGTTAGAAGACTGCTGGAAAAGTTTTCTAGTCAAAACACGCAAAAGGTCAATTGCAACTAACCTATGCATTGACAAGAATACTTCTATAGAAGTCTTCTTCGTGAACAGATCTGAAAAATAATATCGATTTCATACCTTGGACCGTCAGATGATGGTACGGCTGTGGAATGGCTGTGTCTCCCTAGATCACTTGAAGGGGGCGTGGGTGGATGATAGATGATGAGGATGGTCTTCTCCTTCAAGCTGTGGAAGGCTATAAGGATGTTTTGCTGCTCCTGAGACACAGGTGCACCCTGCTTGATGTCTAGGATGGATCACAGAAGATCACTCTTCTTTAGTGATATAAAACACGTCCACCTAAGTGAACAAAGAGACAAAGTCTCAACAGAGACGATAGGTTGAGCCAAAGCTTAAGTTTATTGAATAATGGTTCATTGTTTACATGGAGGCTCGTGGTTACATAAATAAGTAAGAAGAAAACGAAATCCTAAGCTAAAAAAAACCCTAAACCAAAACGAAGTCGGTTTAGTGAAAACCATATCCTAATCCTATTGCTAATTGGTTTAAGATAACCAAACTTAATCCTAATTGGTTTACACTTAATTAAATCATAAATAAACTGAAAATAAACCATATTAGGCGTGCCTAATCTTCTTGGGCCAGTCATAATCCAAGCTGGCTTGTCTTTCCACTTTTTGGGCCGATAAAGGCCATTTTCGAACAACTCTTGCTTGGGCTCGATCCATATTGTTTCTGGTCCGACCAAGTGCCTCATTAAGCTCATTTTGATGATGAAAATGCTCCTGATAATCCAATTGCACCTCTGGTTCTTCATCTTCCATTTCCAACTCATTTCTCGGCCATGTCGGTTTAACCAGTCCATTTCTCGATTATACCAGATCACCCATTTCATTTCCTCTCCAACCATCTTCCTTTCACCCATTTCCTGGTAAATTAGATTGCATACCAGTCTTCCATGCTGGTTCATAGTCATTCTTTTCTCTGTAAAGGCCTCATCAAGATCCGTAGCCTTTTCTCGGTCCAATACCTCATGAATAAGGCCAATAAGCTCTCCAATAAGCCCATTAGGTCGTCCTGTGACCCATTCACTTTCTTGTACATGGATTGACTTCCAAAACTTGAGTTTTAAGCTGATCCAGGTCGCACCATTCCCTCCTCCTTTAAAAGGATTTGTCCTCAAATCCAGCTCTTCAAGGATGAATGGACAGTCCAATCTCAGCTTCTTTGTTTCTCTTTGGAACAGGGTCTTGTTTAATCCTTTTTGCACGTTTATATTCCCTCCAGGCTCAAACACAAAGCTTTGTATAGCTTTCACACGTCCTAGATGCTTCACTGGACTATGGACATTACAAGCAACACTTAGAGCTAGCAATTTCTGCTCCTTGTTTAACTCAGATCTCATTGCCTCTAATTGAGCTTCTTTCCAGTTATACCAAACACAAGCCTTGATCTTAGACTTCTGGGAATGTGATCTCAGCTTAGACTCACCAGAAACTACCTTTGGCTCTTCCAGTTCATGCAAGAACCCTTCTAAATAAAGCTTCAATGTTGCTGCTATTTCGATCAGGGTGTTGTTCATGCTCTTATGCACACACAAGCTCCCTCCTGGTTCAAAAACAAGGTGTTGCAGGCCCTTGTTAAACCTCATATTCTCCACTAGGATAGTCTGAATCCATACAGAAGGTTTGGTTAGTAGATCACAAGAAAAATATTCAATGACTTCACCTTCTTCAACCATAGTTGTAAATGCAGATTCATGAGCTTTAGGTGATTCATTAAGCACTCCTTCTTCAGCTTGGTTTTGACCAGGCACGTGATCACATACAACTAATGATATCTCCTCTTTTTTCAGATGGGTTTCCAAGTTGTCTGCTTGACAAAGAGTGGTTGGTTCTGATTCAAACTCTTGTTCTCTCTCACCCTGTTTTGCTTCAGTTTCTTGTTTCTTCTCTGCTGGTTCCTTCTTGTAACAACTTAGCTCATCATCTCTGGATTCTGGACGTGAGAATGACCTCTGTTTTGGTTCTTTCATCACAGCATTGAGTGATTGATCTATCATGTTCCTGAGGTGTTCCTTGAACTGTGGGCTTTGCAATTCATCAAGATATGCTTCATGTAGCTGCAACTTTCTTTGTTCCTCACGACTATAGTAGGACTTTGGCTCATCTCTGGATGTCCTTACACGTCCTTTATCTTCCCTAGCTTGGCTTTGCTTCCTTTCCAAATCAGTTTGTCCATACCTCTTGGCAACAAACCTTTTCTTCATGACAGCCTTCATCTCATACCAAGAAGAAATCTGTTGCTCTCCATATTGTCTCCTAGTATTAGCTGTCTGATACCACCAATCAAGTGCATATCCATACAAACCAGTAGATGCCAATTGAGCCTGCTTCTCTGCTGTGTACCCCTGACACTTGATAATTAAATCCATCTCCTTTTCCCAATCTAGGTATGTATCTGGATCAAAGCCTCCATAGAAGGGTGGAATCTGGATCTGTTTTTTTCTTCTTTGCAACTCCCTTGTTGCTTTGCGCTCAGCATTCTCTTCATGGTTTCTTTTTCTTTCACAAGAATACATATGAGACTGCTGGATATGATAGTTCACGTGATTTAGGTTAAGAAAAAAATCCCCAAACCTTCAAGTGGCTCTGATACCACTTGGTACGGCCGTGGAATGGCTGTCTCTCCCTGGATCACTTGAAGGGGGCGTGGATGGATGATAGATGATGAGGATGGTCTTCTCCTTCAAGCTGTGGAAGGCTATAAGGATGTTTTGCTGCTCCTGAGACACAGGTTCACCCTGCTTGATGTCTAGGATGGATCACAGAAGATCACAATTCCTTAGTGATATAAAACACGTCCACCTAAGTGAACAAAGAGACAAAGTCTCCTGCAACAGTGGGTAAAAAAGACTCTTGTTTCAGCTGGACAGGAAGCTTGGTACGGCCGTGGAATGGCTGTGTCTCCCTAGATCACTTGAAGGGGGCGTGGGTGGATGATAGATGATGAGGATGGTCTTCTCCTTCAAGCTGTGGAAGGCTATAAGGATGTTTTGCTGCTCCTGAGACACAGGTGCACCCTGCTTGATGTCTAGGATGGATCACAGAAGATCACTCTTCTTTAGTGATATAAAACACGTCCACCTAAGTGAACAAAGAGACAAAGTCTCAACAGAGACGATAGGTTGAGCCAAAGCTTAAGTTTATTGAATAATGGTTCATTGTTTACATGGAGGCTCGTGGTTACATAAATAAGTAAGAAGAAAACGAAATCCTAAGCTAAAAAAAACCCTAAACCAAAACGAAGTCGGTTTAGTGAAAACCATATCCTAATCCTATTGCTAATTGGTTTAAGATAACCAAACTTAATCCTAATTGGTTTACACTTAATTAAATCATAAATAAACTGAAAATAAACCATATTAGGCGTGCCTAATCTTCTTGGGCCAGTCATAATCCAAGCTGGCTTGTCTTTCCACTTTTTGGGCCGATAAAGGCCATTTTCGAACAACTCTTGCTTGGGCTCGATCCATATTGTTTCTGGTCCGACCAAGTGCCTCATTAAGCTCATTTTGATGATGAAAATGCTCCTGATAATCCAATTGCACCTCTGGTTCTTCATCTTCCATTTCCAACTCATTTCTCGGCCATGTCGGTTTAACCAGTCCATTTCTCGATTATACCAGATCACCCATTTCATTTCCTCTCCAACCATCTTCCTTTCACCCATTTCCTGGTAAATTAGATTGCATACCAGTCTTCCATGCTGGTTCATAGTCATTCTTTTCTCTGTAAAGGCCTCATCAAGATCCGTAGCCTTTTCTCGGTCCAATACCTCATGAATAAGGCCAATAAGCTCTCCAATAAGCCCATTAGGTCGTCCTGTGACCCATTCACTTTCTTGTACATGGATTGACTTCCAAAACTTGAGTTTTAAGCTGATCCAGGTCGCACCAGATGACTTGCTTAGGCTTATCCAAGCACACAGAACTTCAATACCCAAGCTACCAATCCGTTACTTTATGAACATTACAAAGTTTGGAATAAAAATCTTGAGTTTTTGAATGATTTTTTAAGGAAAATGAAAGACATGTGGTTTGAGTGCACAACAAATGAGATAGTAAGAGAAAATTTTGTTTTTTTTTGCCATTAAGACCTTCAAATTGGTTGTTCATGGTAGTTGGGGGATTGATGACAATGGCAATATTGTAAATATTTGGTGAAGATGAGGATGATAGAGTAAAAGACTTATTTTTTTTTAAAAAAAACAATGACATTTTTGTGAATAACTCAAAAATTTAGGGTGAATAAGGCAAATGAAAGTTCCAAAAAAATGGTGGGTTAGTTTTGCATTTGAGTTGAAATTTTGGGTCACTTTTGCAAAACACCCATGATTTTTTGATACTATAGTTGAATTATCATTTTCAGAAATAAATAAAATATTTTTATATTTACAGACTGAAATTTATATGGTAAGTTGTTTAAACTAAATTTAAAAAGGAAATTTTTATCATAATACAAAATTAAAGAAAAAACATTTTATTGATACGAAACTAGAGTTAATACTCCATTAATATAATTATTATAGCTTCGATTATAATAAATTATCGGCAAGTCATTTAAAATAACATTAATCAATGAAATTTTTTATTATAATATAAAATTGAAAAAGTGGAAACATTATATTATTTTTACTTTAATAGAAAAAATCATGGATTAATAGATTATTAAATCTATTCATCTATTTTATATAGCTTTGATTATAATAAATTGACATACTTATTTTGTTAATATAAAAAAGAGACATAAATAAAAACATGAGTGAAGAAGAGAACTTGTTTTTGTATTTTTGTTTCTTTTTATTTTACTTAATTAAATATTTTATTTGTTTGACGAAATATATGTGTTTCACGTATTATTGTAACTGTGATTAATTGTTTTATGTGTTTTTAAAACATGAATACAAATTGAATAAGAAAGATCAAAATGATAAGTTCTAAAATTGATGGGTTGATGGAAAATATAATGTAAATTGAATGTGAAGGAAAATTATTTACAAAATAATGATATGTAATTTGTGGTGTAATAAACCTTTGGAATGTGTGATAGTTGTTGATCTAATAATTTTTTTACAAAAAAAAACACGTTATTTTATATAATAAAATTATCAAATCTCACATCCCACAATATTTTAAAAGAAAATTCATTTAAGAGATTTTTGCTTATATGTCACTCATACATGAAGTAGAAAATTTCACTATATGCTAAAATCTAAAAGAGAAGTCATTTAAGTTATTATTACTTACTAGAGATTTGATCCACGCTACGCGTGGGTTCAATTTCAATAAATTCTAAATCAATTATATTAACTATATTTATTAAATACGTTTGTTTTATATTACAAATCATATAATCTGATAAATAAATAATTAGAAAGAGTTCATATTAAAAAAAAACACAACTATTAATATATGAACCAAATAATTAATAGAGTCAAAATTTTTTAAAGTATATATGTATATATAGTAAAATTTGAAGAAAATGCTAACATTTAAAGAATTTAACGCTTTATTTTTTATATTCTTTAAACTATTTATCGAGCAACATAATTCAACATAAACTTAATCTCACCCCCTAAATATTAAACTCAATCAATCAAAACGAAACCATAAACTCAAATGTTATAGTATTTTTGATTGAGTGTGTTTTTAAAATAATTGATACATCTAATATTTCTCTAAGTAAATTTATTTTTGTGTAGTACTGAAAATAAGGCTTGATATTCATGTTATTCTAATAATATAGAGTCAATAATTATGTTAAATAACTTAGTAAACAATATTATTGATAAGATGTTTGTGAATTTTTTGGTATAACATAATAGAAAGTAATAAAAATAAATGGAACGCAATAACTATTCAAAAATAATAATATGGAGTTTTGGTTGTAAAGAATATTATGTATATGTAGGTTAATTGAACTTTTAGTATTGTAAGATGCATCCATGTTTCTGTTTCTCTTCTCATTGTCTTATGGTGTTACTTCTACGAAATAGCAACAGAGAGCAATTGTTGCATAATCCTTGACTACACAGATACATTGATTACATCGTTAGCTACCTCAAAGACCACTAATCCAATATCAGCGCCACACGCTCTGACTCGCAACATGACATACTGAGACATGGTTTATTGTAAAAGATACAACTTTCTACATTTTCGAATATGTTTTCGCTTTTGAAAACAATTAACTACCAAACACTTTTATAGGGTTTTCTCAAAGAATGTAAAACCATAAAATAGAACATAGACAACAATTGAAATTTAATACCACATCTCTCTCTGCACACTATACATCACATTCCAAAAAACAAAAAAAAATTAAAACCATAAAAAAATTTTAACCTCTATACTCTCTCAACTAATCTGCATGATTTTTCTCCCAATAAAAAGCATCGGCCATGGAAGAAGTACTTGAAAGCTCCTATTAAAGAAACCAATATAACAGCTAACTGATATTCTTTGGATCATTCAAACAAACTCTGTATACAGATCCTTCAATGCAATCAGCATCGTCCTTCATCAGTGGTCTTGTTATCCCTCCCTCGAACAAAACAAACACCAAAAAGACATCAAAACATCGCCAACATAAAATTCTTGAAGATCCAATCTTTTATTATGTGACCTAGAGAGCAGAATGAAACAGAGTCACCCCACCAATAATAATTAGTCCACTAATGTAAAGCATTAAAACCTTGAATGTCATCCTTGCATCTGTGAAACCATGTTGGTAAAATGGCTCTTTGACTTCAAAAATCACTTGTCGAGTCATTTTGATTCGTTCTATGAACCAGAAACAATGGGTATGACCCACTCAAAATCCTTAGGACCAAGATCCCTGCTCGAGTAACCCCTCCATGTTGTTGTTGTCGCTATTACCGCCTTAAGCCCTCCTCTCATTCCAAATCTGAAAATGTAACAAATAAAAAAGAATAATCTTAATATCAGAAACAGTGATAAGAGGCATTACTAAGACCCGAACAAAACAACCCAAACATGTACTTTTTTTCATTTGTAACTGAGCCCAAGCTAAACTCCCTATAATACTATATAGTACATATAGAAGAAGAGAACGTAGCACCATCTCATTCACATACTTGTGCACCAGATCCATCAAGGTCGCATGAACCTGGTAGTAATAGAAACACACAAAGAAAGATAGAAGAGACGGTTATTGCATGTTTTTTTTTGGTTGCTAATTCACTTTATATTGGTTGATGATGACCAACCCGACTTTGGTCCGGTTTGAAAACCAAAGTGGCTCGCGCAAAGAAGGGAAGATGTTATCGAAGTAAACTCGTTGTGGTATTGACGCAGTAGATTTCGAGTAGATGAGTTGGAATTTTTGGTTTTAGTGTGAAGAATATTACAGAGATTGATTTGGATCTTGGAAGAAGAAGTTAAAAAATATGATACCCGATAAGGAGAAGCTCAAAGCTTCGTTTTGACTCATCTGGACCGAAGAGATGTCACTGAAATATACATAATAGGAGATTTTTTGGAGGATTTAGTAGATCTCATGACCATAGCTTGATCTTTGTCTGATGAGGTTGTGCTACGGTATATGAAAGAATCAACAAAGAGATTATATAGGAGAAAAACAAAAAGGAGATGAAAGGATACATCTTGAATGAATGATTTAGAGTAAAGGAGAATTGGGAATCGTCGGAAACGATTGATGAAGAAAGCATAACGATCTCAAATGGGCCACAAACAAATTTTAAAAGCCCTGGCCCATACCGATAAAAAGGATGTGAAGTGGCAAAACAAAAGCATATGATTGGCTGATTTTTTAGGATGACGTGGATAGCTTAGGTGTTGAGTTTATTCAACTTTTAGTATTGTAAGATATGTCACTCATACATGAAGTCTTAAAACTTAGTATTCATTATAAACAAGGCAAACATGAAGTTTCTTGCTTCTATGTGCACACAATCACAACACACAACATAAGCAACATTAAATTACACGCATTTACACTTCCAGGTCATAAGTTAAAAACATACACAAGCCATCCCATACATAAGGAACACGACTCTCTGTTCTTTGTCAACAAAAGACTGTTTAGCAAGCAAAAGCGGTCTCTGGGTCCAGTTTCTGGTTTACTTCCTCTATAACAAACCGGTTTATCTGGTCAACATTATGTGCAGTTTCATCACTAGGGTCTTCTTTAGAGATCACTACTACACAGGGGGCGGAGGCAAAGGCAAGATAAGATTTAGATGAGGGCACGTCACATTTTTCTTCATGTATAATTATAGGTTTATGGGGCATTTTTTAAACCAATACTAATTAATAAAGGGAAAAAAATTAGATGGGGGCACATGCCCCCGTAGCTAACAAGCTACGTCCGCCACTGTACTACATTCTTTCGACTTTCATGCCGCCTTATCTTCTTCCTCCTAGTTTTGGTGACTTTGCTCGAGTTGGGGGTGTATGGATTCATGTACACCATCATAATGCAAATTAGTTAACAACTAGTAAATGAGTTTTAAGTTTACGAGTAATCCTTTTTAAGAATGTTGTAGAGAACTTTGTGTGTTACCTTCATAAATTCAACCTTTGGAGGAGGCCCTTCATGGTAGAAGTTGGGCATTTGGTTTGCTTTGAACATTAAACTCCTTTTTAGTTGCCTCACGGCTTCATCATTTTCTTCCTTGTTCTTTGCTTCACTTTGCGTTTTCTCAGCCTCCATGGCTTGGTGTTTTCCTCCAGTTTTATATAAAACTAAATAACAACAATCAACTAAAAAAGCCAAATGCAAAATATATTAAAAACATAAAATATGGAATATTATGCCACCTCCTTCCTCTTCTCTGCACGCTCAGTAGATCGAAACGAAGGAGCAGCGGTGACAAAGGTTCTTGATTTGGCACTGTCAACAATAGTCACACGTTCAGTAGAAAAATGGTTAGACAAATGTAAGTAAAGAAAAACCAATTCTGATAAAGAAAACATACTAAAAAGCAATGGAGCTAGAATTTGTTTCCTTATCAAAAACTTCCTGTTTTTTTGGTTGCAATGGTTTCCTAGGTACCTGCACTCGCAATAAGTCCATAGGCATTACAGTTAGCTATAGAAAGAAACTACGATTCATGAGAGTATAGACTAACATAATAGCATAGATCCTAAACTTTGTGGCTTGACTTTGTACTTTATGAAAGTGTAAGACGGGTCTGATATAGAGAGTAATACATAAGAAAACAATGCTTTTCTTTATTTTACAAAGTACTACAACATGATAATATGAAGGTTTATCTTTACATAGATAAAGTACCTTAGTAGCTCTCTTTCGAGTTCACTAACATATCACACTACTCAGACAGAGACACTAAAAACATTTTCCTAGATCAAACCAACCCAAGAACCCCTCTCACCTGCTCATTACCCCTAGCCCTTGTGCTTTGTCTCTACTCTCATTCAACACCAAAGCCCTTATGCTTACGGCCTTCTCTTGAGGTGGTGCCTAACCAAGGAACGTCTTTCTCTACTTATATTGGTAGATTTCGTGGTTAACCTTAGCTAACTTCCCAAGGAAGATATATTCCAGAATCTCTCTTATGGAATATTTTCAAATCTTGTTCAAAGCCTTCTGGAAATCTTCCCTTGATGATTTACCTTTTCTCCAAGGTAAATCATAGCGTGCTTAGCCTCCAAGTAACCTTTAGTTCAACTATAAGTCGGCTCCAAGTCCAGTCTTCAAGTCAGATACACATCTTCACTTCACGTAGCACTTCTTGTACTACTTCATGTAATACTTCACGATTGGTACAAGAACACCTTGAGGAGTTGTTTTTCTTCAGCTTCTAAAACTCAATCATCACTGCACTAACAATTTCCCCTTTGATGATTGAGTTTTAGAATAGAACGCCTGCTTCAACTCAACCACCATGCTTCCTGATGTACTCTGTCTTCCCTCTTGCCTTCAGGATCTCCACCAGTGACTTAGGTGACCCGTTCTGATACAAACTGGAAGTGCAAGACGGGTATGTTATAAAGAGTAATACATACAAGTACAATGCTTTTCTTTATTTCACAATGTATTACAACAAGATAATATGAAGGTTTATCTTTACATAGATAAAGTGCCTTACTAGCTCTCTTCCGAGTTGACTAACGTGTCACACTACTCAGACAAAGACACTTACCGAACACGTTCCTTGATCAAACTAACCCAAGAATCCCTCTGACCCCCTCATGACTCCTAGCCCTTATGCTTTGTGTCTACTCTCATTCAACACTAAAGCCCTTATGCTTACGGCCTTCTCTTGAGGTGGTGCCTAACCCAAGGCACGTCTTTCTCTACTTATAGTCGTAGATTTCGTGGCTAACCTTAGCCAACTTCTCAAGGAAGAGATATTCTCAAATCTTCCTTATCGAATATTTTCAAATCTTGTTCAAAGCCTTTTGAAATTTTTTTCTTGATGATTTACTTTTTCTCCAATGTAAATCATAGCTTGCTTAGACTCTAAATGACCTTTAGTTTAGCTCTAAATTGGCTCCAAGTCCAGTCTTTAAGTCAACTACACATCTTTGCTGCACGTAGCTCTTCTTGTACTATTTCATCTAATACTTCATGACTGGTACAAAAACACCTTGAAGAATTATTTTTCTTCAGCTTCTAAAACTCAATCATCATTGCACTAACACTTTAATATACCCATCCACATGAGACTTACACCTAAACGAACGTGTAGCAGATGAAGCAAGCTTCTCAATAGCTAAAGCAAATGGTTGTGGAACGGTGTTCCTTATTTTGTTAATTCCACGACCTGCTTTGGACGCATGTTTTGCTGGCATATTTAAAGATTTAGCGTCCTTTCCCAAGGACGCTATCTCGATATTGCCATCTTCCAGTGGCTTAGCAACTAGAACTTCATTAGTACACTCTTTAACATCATATTCTTTTATTTCTACGTTATCTTCTGTAAATAAAAGCTTTGTATTTCCATTGGCTTCATCGCGTGATACTGAATCTAAGGAAAGCAGTACACAAATATTTTCTTGGTTTGGATCACAAGAGTCACCATTAGCATAGACCAGAACACCATCTGGCTCTTTGTCCATACAGATATCTGTCACCACACCAAACAATTAACCAAAAACGGATACTAAAATATTTTCATTCGATATGAATTTTCAAAGTTGTTGGTAAACATATTACATAGAATCTATGTGAAACGGCTACACAAAACTTACCTTGCAAGTATATTTTATGAAATTATTTCCATATGATATATTCAACGGAAGAAACTATATTGGGGCTCTTTATGTCACCATATGTCATCTCATCCAACTCATCCATTTATATGATATATCAAGATGATTCATCCAAATTTTGTGGGATTATTTCTTTTTCCATCTTGATGATTCACCTAGATGAATCATCTAAATAGACATATGTTTGTTTTTTTTAATTTTCATTACCATCCAAATAAATTTAGTAAATAAATTACTAAGATACCATTGTTTTAATTTAACCATATTTTATTTTTGTCACTATTAATTTTTATTTACTATCTAAAATATAATTAGTTTTGGGGGAATATATTTTCTCATTTTTGATAGGAAAATGCGTTTTGTGGTTTTTGGCGGAAAAATGCGTTTTCACGTTTTACGAGAAATATACCTTTTCCCTTTTGGCGGAAAAATGCGTTTTGCGGGAAAATGCGTTTTGTGGGTTTTGGCGGGAAAATACGTTTTTGACGATAAAATGCGTTCTAATCACAGACAATATACAAGTAGATTTTCCTTATTTGTATAACTAGGTTAAAATCTGCACGCGAGATGAACATTATATATATAAATTATTTTTACATATTATTATTTATTTTACATTTTACACATACTATAAAATATATATAATTAAGCACATAAATCAAAATAATCACTCTTGTTCATTTACATTCATTTTATGGTAAGTAAATCCAAACAATCACTTTTATCTATTTATATGATATAATTTAAATGATATTAACATCCGCTAGACATTATTTGAGAAGTGGTTTTGTCATGTGTCATTGCCATATTCATTTTGAAAGAAAAATAATGAAATACTTTAGTATAAAATATGACATGGCTCTTACCTTATTATGACATATACAATGTCATTTATGAAGTTTACATTCATTTACAGGCTTGTTATTTACTTTTTGGGTGCAAGGTTTGTTAAATTTCTTCATCCATGTATTTAAGTGTAATTAGATTTCGTAAATTCTCGCTTTCTGTTCTTGCACACATTATATTTTTCTTCAAAATTCAAAGAAACAAAGTTCGGAAAAAAATCAGAATTTTTTTTTACAAAAAAATAACAAAGATCTCTCATAAAAATTTGATTGTCATTTAAAATGAAGAAAGCAAAAAAAGTATAATTTGCAATTTCTATAATGTGGAATAGCTGTAAATGTGTCCATAGTCATTTAAAGCTTACTTATAGAAAATGACTTGCAGAAGATGTTTATGTATGTAAAGGATGACGTGATTATCTGTATACAGGGAAATAAAGATTGTGCAACTTTTTTTATATACGTTTTATAAAATTTATAAAGATAATATTTTTTCAACGCCACATAATTTTTTTTAATAATATTCTTGCTATTTGTAAAACAATTTATAAGGAAAAGTCATTCTTATTTTAAAAAAATTAATTAGTAACATCTTAGTGGATAAAAGTATCTCTTCACGTCTAATAATGTGAAGTTTATAAAAAACAAAACAAAATGTGTAGTTTTCAAAATTTAAACTAAAAGAAGTGTATTTGTCAAATTATTCCTAAAATAATTATTTTAATTTTTTCATACTGATAAAAGTAAAATATAAAAATATTAATAAAATATATATTAAATATAAAATATAATAACTAAATATAATTTTTAAAATATACTGAAATTTGTTAAACTAAATAAAAATATAAATAATTATTTTAGTTTTTCATAATGATAAGACTAAAATCCAAAAATATTACTAAAATATATATTAAATTTAAAAATATAATAACTAGATATACTTTTTAAAATATTATTACTGCAGGCGCATGAAACCACCTCATATACAATATCTTTTAATATGGTTATCTATTAAATAAGCTTCATTCATATGTGTTTTGTGGTCCGTTATATAATTTTGGACTATTGATAACAAAATTTTCAATGTGAGACCTTTAGTAGTTTTGATATTTTTTAATTAATATTTTGAAATTTATGGCAAAATCCGATTAAAATACTAAGTTCTCGATACTTTTTTATACAATTTTACAATTCAAATATTATGTATTTTTATATCTATATAATTTAATTTAAACGATATTAATATATATATATATATATATATATATATATATATATATATATTAATTTTAAAATTTATTAAATGAAACTTTCTACTCATATTTTTTAAAATCATTTGTATCTTATTATAAAAAAAATTAAATCACTAATCACAAAATTTTCAGTGTGAAACTTTAAATTGTTTTAGTAATTCATAGTCGTTTTTGACATATACATGAAAAAATGAAATATTGTTAAATTAATGTGATTAATTAATTTATTTTAATATTATAAAACTAAAGAAAAATTATAGAAGATACACTCAAATCTTTATTATTCTAAAATCATTAAATTGTTAGATATATCTTGATCACATTAGATAACATAGCTTTTTAAGGAAATGAGGAATATATTTTTTATGTTAATAATTAATTTTATGATTAGTTTAATGAGACTATAGTATATATTTAGATGGACCAATTTATTTTTCTAATGAATCTAAGAATCATTATGGTAATGCTATGTGTCATAGTTAAAATGTTGTAATATTTCTCAAATAATATATTAGGGATAACTAAGTATGCTTAGCTACAAATGAAACCGACCAAGGGCAAGAACTCAACTAAACATCTAAATTATTCTCTTAAAAACCATTAGCCTAACTAAACGTGGACCTTAAACACGAATAGAGCTTTTGTATATTAAAAAAAAACAAAATAGTATTCTAAACCATAATCAAGCATAAAACTATAGTAATAATCAATCAAATTTCTATTCAAAAAGATAAACTAAACTGTACACACACCCAAACTCTTTTTTTGCATAGTCAAGGAATGATCAACGACGAAAAGGTGCTTTGTTCATCATGGCTGAACTTCTTGCATTTAAAAAGAGCAATTATCCCAAATAGTCTAATAAGATTTTGTCGAAAAAATAGTCTTTAAAAATGATCGAAATAGTCTTTTTTTTATTTTAAATTTTTTAATATTTATTTTTATTTTTAAAATTTTAAAACTTCACCTCATAACTCCAAACCATAAGTTTAGATTAGTTAACCTAAGGATATAAATTTATATTTACACCTTTTAATCCTTGTTCCAAAACGCAGACGAGTTGACAATTTTTGCAGCCACATATGCGCTTAAACGATGGTGAACGTGGTGATTATCACTGATTCGGTTGTGTCAAACAGTAATGATAAAGGGTTTTACTCTATCCTAATCAAAGTATTGTAGATGAGTGTCAATTCAATCCTAAGTGATCATGATGCAATGAAAATACAAGTATGAGCTTAATCTAAATGCAATCGGTTTTGATATGTGAACTGAAGTAACAGGAGAACACATGAGTAAGAAACTAGAATTATAAATCGATTGGGGAACAAATAACCCATGGGCAGGGGTATTGACTTTGGGTGACTAAGATCTAACTTAGAATGTTAACACAACAATCAATCCGATTCTACTAGTCTAGACACATCATTAAACTAGTTCTTTATCAAGATAAAAAATTATTTGCTTTCAATCTCTAAACATCAAATGTCTTTGGTCTAGTTAAATCAAGCAATCATTAAGAACAAGTCTATTAACTATCTAAACTTCCGTAACATCAATTATCATTGGTTAAGCAAGTAAAGAGAATTATCACTTTGGTTCAGACATTTCATCGAACACCTTTCGGGAATAAACTATCTAAGGATCTAGATCAAAGTGATCAAGTCTAATCTAGCATTAGAGACAAGAGATAACCATAGAACATAAATGACCTAACATTAAACTCTCTAATCTATCACTTAATCACCCTAGATCAACCTAACCTATGAATCCTAAAGGTAACTACTCATTAGCGAACATGATAAACTCAAAAACCATAGATGATTCAGAGTTGATCATGTCTAATGATCTAGAATAATTAGTGAAACAAAAAATAAGAAGATCAAAGAGGATTAAGGATTCAATCTTTTTTCACCAAAAGTAGTATGTGTCTCCAGATAAAAACCAGAGTAACCTTAAAATTAGGTTTAAAGAGTATATATAGTTGTTGGAAAATGAACCGGGTCAACCCAACAAGCCTGGGTCAACCCGTGAAAATCACAGTTTTTGCGTCCTTAGAGACCATGCTTGGTCGCTACGTAGATGTCTCTACAGCACTTGTGGGCTGTAGCGACCACTTGTCATCGCTACGGTGCTCGCAAGTAAGCCTAGCGACCTGGCTTGGTCGCTACACCGAGGTCGTTACAACACTTGGTCGTGTGGGGATAGGGATCTTGTAGCGACCTCGTCTGGTCGCTACGTAAAGTCGCTACGGATCCCGATACTTTGTCTGGCGACCTCTCCTGGTCGTTACACTGAGGTCGCTACAACACTTAGCCAGCAAAAGATTGCTTATGTTCAAATCTCCCTCTCTTGGCCTCAAGTGACTCCAAACTCACCATCAAGGATCTCCAATACCTGATATAGACAAATGCAATGTAATGCAGCCTAAACATGTTTAAATGCTAATCTAAATGATCAAAATGTACAATGAGTAATGACTAAAACAATGCAAATATGAAAGATCCCCAAAACTTGATCCTTACTTGTCCACAAGTAAATTCCCAAGATTAACAAGGTAGAGAGGTTTGAAAGTGGGAACTCATTACGAAAAGAAATCTTCTAAGCCATCAACATGATACCCTTGTATAGTTGTTTCAAATAGCTAGAACAAAGAACTTATCAAACTCTAACTTCTCTAGGCCTATCTCAATTCCTTGATCTTCTACACTCATCGTCAAAACTACGCAAACAAGCCAAGCAACCAGCTCTCACATTCATTAGACAATAATCAAAAGTGCATTCTTGCAAATGGGTGGTGAGAAAAAGGCTTGAAGTTATTATGAATCAAGTTCTTTCACAGTGGTTTACTCCCAAGAACAAGTAGTTCGACAATATGATATCTAAGAAAGAGAACAATTCATGCGTACAATGCTCAATCCTCATTGTTCTACCCATTTCCTAGACACAAAATAATCTCTACCGATGATTCAATGTCAAACTCTCTTTCACTCACCCAAAATTCCAAGAGAACTCTCACATTTTTCTTTTGCTTACTAGGATCATTCCACCATTTTCTTGGCTTTAGCTCACATTTTTTTTATATTCCCCACTCTTTTGAATCTTTTCTTTTCTTTACTTAGGGGGTTTCTTATTTTGACACTCCTTGGGCTAATCTTCTTCTTTTTATTTGATCCCTAATATCTTATCTTTTTTTTTTATATATATATACTCACTTTTCTCTTAACCCTTCTAGATGAAACACTCAATACTCTATTCCAATCCTATGTGCTAGAAAATCATGAGATCCTAAAGCTAGCAAGTGATGAGGACCAACCATTTTCGTTCCCAATACTCTCAAAATTATGCACATATCAAACTTTCAGAAGAGATCTCACTCAACAAATTAGTAAAGATAGAAAGGAAGGTAGGGTTAAGGGTGTGGAGAACCCATCTAAAGGAGAGACGACCACTTGAGTTGCCAAATATTGGTAGAAAAGGATAAGACTAACTCAAGTGTATGAGGTAACCATGATCAAGTACAACAAGATCCCATAAGCAAGATTGATTAGGTTCATTAGCTCAAGTAAGATTGGAGTTGGTTATATAAGACAAGTAAGCTTCATCAATCAAACAAGTTTCAATAGGAGTTTTCAAGGCTCGAAGTTTGCAAGTCTTTCAAAGGGTGTTCTAGCTACTTGCTACGACTACAAAGGGTATCAAGTTAAGTTCTTAGCATGAGTTATTTGCAAGGTTAGCTTAATCATTGTCCCCTATGTGAAATGAATGCAACTTATATGCTCTAGACTGGACCCTAAAGATGCAAATGATGCAACTACATGGATTTTTTTTTGTTGTTTTCTAATTTTTCTCTTTCTTTTATATGTACAATGCAAAACTCAAATGCTTATGCAAGCAAAAGAAAATGAAATGATTAGACATGGTACCCCCCCCCCCCCTCTAAACTTGAACAACACAGTCTCTGTGTAATCAAGAGAGAGAGAGAGATACCAAAAAACAATGAATATTTACAATGATAGAGGTATGGAGATACCTCAAAATGAATCGGAGGCAGTGGCCTACTCATCGTGCTCTTCCTAGCTTCCGCCATCGCCATCTTCACTATATTCTTTGTCTTGCTGGTTGCCTATCTCAAAAGCCTTCGTCCTATTCGTCGGAAGTGTCTGTGCCTGAACGCCCCTTTCCACGATGAGGCTGGCGGCGAGGCTCTGGAGCAGAGGTCTCAGCCATGATGAAGTCTTCTGCTTTACAGCCTCATATCCCTGCTCTAACCAGAACATAGGTGACTCTTTTCATAAACCTTGCTGAGGATGAAACATTCTTTTTTACTTTCTTCTTCAGCGCTTTGTATTTGAAAGACAACTTTTGAATGGTTCTATCTTCGATCATGTTTCATCCCTCAAGCTTCCCAGTATACTCGTGGGCATCGCGCAAAGGAACCTTCAGAAGGGCTCCAGTGTGGGGCGTGAAGTAATAGTGGGAAGGGTCATAGAGTGTGCGTTCCTCCTCCTGGATCTCAGGTGCATCTCGTGAAGTGGATGCTGGGATAGGTGCTGTAGCAGCAGTGGCAGCAGCAGATGAAGATGGACCGGCAGATGATTGTCTCGCCGTTCTATTGTGATTCGGGACGGTGTCAAGTGGACCGTGTGGGCCAATCTGGAGATCGGTAGGGATGTCCAATGAAATGATGTGCTTGCTACGTACCATGAGAACCCGCGGGTAGAAGGAATAGACATGGCTGCCTTGAAACATCCCTGAAAAATATTTGGTCCTCTTCATGTAAGGACCATCCATGTATAAAGGGTCCTGAGGAGTCTCACTATGGAGGGGGACTCCTGCGGCTTTGAGCAGTGGCGTGATCAGGCCGCCGATATGGACACTGGTTTTGCAGATAGGTATATTGAGCAGCCACCTGTAAAAAAATCTAGTCAGGTTATAGAGGAATGGGACGACAGTTTGGGTCTTAGAAAGCTTCAGGAATTTCCAAGTAAGAAAGCAATTCAAGAGATGGTTGATAGAGCTGCATTTGGTGAATGCTTTCGTTATGTTACCAAAAAGTCGGATCGTAGTCGATTGGTGATAAAATGTTGTGAAGGAAGTTGTAAATGGGGTTTGAGAGCTGCAAAGATTCCACATACTGAAATGGGGTTTTCAGTTAGGAGGTACACAGGTGTGCATAAATGCTCTCGAACCAGTCAAAGTAAAAGCAGCAACAGCAAGAGGAAAGGCTCAGCGGAATTAGTTGCATCTTTTTTAAATGAGGAATATCCTGGACAAGTGAGAACTCCTGTTCCGAGAGATATCATAAGTCTTCTAAAGTTAAGACTTGGTGTAACTGTATCATAATACAGCCTTGAGAGGAAAAAATTTAGCTATTTCTCATTTGCGTGGAAGTTCAAAAGACAGTTACAAGTTGTTGTATTGCTACTTGTACATGTTAGAGCAGGTCAATCCGGGAACAACAACAGGTGTGAAGTTGGATGAGGCAAATAAATTCAAGTACCTCTTCATAGCTTTGGGAGCTTGCATTGAAGGATTTGCGGTCATGAGGAAAGTGATAGTCGTGGATGCCACCTTTTTGAAGAATGGATATGGGGGTGTACTAGTTTTTGCCAAAGCTCAAGATCCTAATCGTCACCATTATCCCCTTGCGTTTGGTGTCCTCGACGGTGAGAATAATGCTAGTTGGACTTGGTTTTTCGAGATGCTTAAAAGTGTTATACCAGACTCTTCTAAATTAGTTTTTATGAGCGACAGAAACTAGAGCCTCATCACAGCGGTAGCTAATGTATTTCCACAAGCTCACCATGGCCATTGTATATGGCATATGGCCCAGAATGTGAGAGCACATGCTTCTAACACCAACAAAGCTCTAGTCGCATGGAAATTTATGGAGTTGGCTAAGTGTTACACGGTGGCTGAGTTCAACTCTGCTTATGCAGCCTTTAAAGTGAGATATCCTTCAGCGTACAAGTATGTTGAGGAGCATTGTGAGAAAGAGACATGGGCAAGTGTTTTTTTCCCAGGTGATAGATACAACTTGGACACTAGCAACAGTGTGGAGTCAATGAACAACACGTTTAAGGATGCAAGGAGGTATGCTTTGATACCAATGTTAGATACAATCATCAAACAATTTTCCGAGTGGTTTAATGAACATCGGAAGGACGCTGTGTCTGGATCGATTGATACCAAAATGGTTCCTCTTGTAGAGATTCACTTGTACAACCTCTGGGGCATAGCTGAGAAAACACCAGTGCGTGAACTAAATAGTTATGAGCTTGAGTATGAGGTAACCGACAAAGATGATGGGAAGACTTATTTGGTGAACTTGATAGGTAAGAGTTGTACCTGCAAGGTGTATGACTATGAAAAGTATCCTTGTCTTCACGGACTAGCTGATTACTTATTTTTCCTTGAGGTTGATGCTGCTCCAGGTCGTCGATGTGAAGTTAGAATAGAGTATCATGAGTTGTGCTCAAAATATTACTGGACGGAACTTTGGGCATTGGCTTCTTACAAAACTCTTTATTCTGTGCCCGATAGGTCTGATTGGAATGTACCAGATCACATCAAAGAGCTTCAGATCATACCTCCGGATCGACTCAAGAGGAAAGGAAGGAAAAAGGATAAGAGGAATCCCTCAGTTGGAGAACGGCGTAAAAGGACGCAAAACAAACGGCGACCGAGGCAAAATTTTGGTTTCAGTTGGTTGTTATTTCGAAGGGATCGCAATCCTGCTGAATGAAACGACATTTGCGCTTATGTAAAACTATGGAATACTACGGCTTCATCTTTTGTGTTGTGTAATTATTGGTTTCCGCTTATGTAAAACTATGGAATACTACGGCTTCATCTTTTGTGTTGTGTAATTATTGGTTTCCGCTTATGTAAAACTATGGAATACTACGGCTTATTAGTATGTTTGGATATTATTTTTATTGCTTTCATGGTAGATTAAAATATATCAGTATTCAACTTTTGATTTGTATAACACATACTCTAACTGAAAAATATTAGTGAAAACAACTTTTAAAAAACCATAGTCAAAATAACAGGTAATAAAAAACTCATAGTTCCACATTCTGTTACACACCATTGTATTTCAAAGAACATTTTCTTAGTAAGACCAACTTATAAAAGAACATTCTTCAAAAATCGTGATTTTAAACATATTATTGAGCTAATCACATACCCTTACATCTTAATACAGAAAACTGAATTGTAAAACTAATTTAACAAATTAAAATGATAGGTAAAACTGGAATTATTTGAAATCACCAAAAGTAGAACTATGAAGAACATTAGTAATACCCGAAACTTCTGTATAACTATGAGTAATTTTGTTGGAGGGAAAATTAAAAATATTTTGCCGCCTAAACGAAAAAACACAGTTAATTTTATTTTTTTTAAAAAGTTGATTCTATCTGCTTTCATCTCGACATCATTACGACATTGGAGTCTTCTCACTTTGTCAAGCTCTCTCTCTCTCTCTCTCTCTCTCTCTCTCTCTCGCTCTCTCTCTCTCTCTCTCTCTCTCTCTCTCTCTCTCTCTCTCTCTCTCTCTCTCTGTCTCTCTCGCTCTCTCTCTCTCTCTCTCTCTCTCTCTCTCTCTCTCTCTCTCTCTCTCTCTCTCTCTCTCTCTCTCTCTCTCTCTCTCTCTCTCTCTCTCTCTCTCTCTCTCTCTCTCTCTCTCTCTCTCTCTCTCTCTCTCTCTCGCTCGCTCTCTCTCTCTCACTCCCGAGTGAGTTAATCAGACACATCTCTTCACTCTTTCCCTTTGCATCATGACTCACCCGTACAAAGAATACAGGCATATGAAGCAGTTGAAGAAACATTACGACATGCTAGGGTTCATTGCCGATGCCCAGTATGGTATTCCAACCCGATGCCCAGTATGGTATTCCAACCCGATGCCCATGTGGCGAAGAAATCATACAGGATGCTTCTCCAAATCCAAAGTATCCATCAGATTTCGATACTTTACATGGGAGAAGGTACTTCACTTGCAAGTCCTACAAGGTAATTGTTGTCGGATATCTTTGATTATGTCGTAAAACTATGTGAAGTTGCGTTATATTGGGTGAAACTAAGTGCAAAATACTAAGTCAAACTAATTTATACCAAGTGAAACTATGTTAAACTTGTAGGACGATGGGATGCACTTTCGTCAGCCATGGGCTTTCGATGTTGAGCAAGAAATTGGGCGCCTAAGGAGGAAGGTGGACGATATGGCTGAAGAGATTGCAGAGCTCAAGAGCCTTATTACCCGTACATGAGATTCTCGGTTGCAGAGCTCAAGAGCCTTATTCTAGGTGCTAAAACTTATGTCTATGTTCTTCATTTCGGATAATATAAGTTTAGACTGTTTGTTAAGACTTGTACGAGTTTATGTTTTAAAACTTATGTTATGTGAAACTCATGTTATGTGTTAAAAATAATGTTATGTTATGTTATGTTGTATCTCTGTGTCGACTTGTCTAAACATAATTTAAAAGACATTTATGTTATCTTAGTCCACAACATCCGTCATATAGTAGTCATAATCAAATTCTAAATCCAAAAAACTACAAAACCCACCAAAGACACATAATTCGTCTACTTCATAAAACAACATAAACCACCAAATCCTAAAATCACTAATGAATCAAACGAAACAACTTCTTCACTTCTTTTTTTGGCCTTTCTGCACTTCCTTCACAAACTCCTCTATTGTGCCCAATCTTGAATCAAAGTCTTCAACCTTCTTCTGAACCATCCCTAGCTGTTTCACCATTTTCTTCATCATCCTTGAAACTTCTCCTCCTTCAGAGGTATTATGAACTATATGTTGGGCCTCTTCTATTGGTCCTGTCTGTTTTTCTTGGGCAGTAAGATCTGCTTCGTAAATGTCTTCAAAAAAGACCGCCAATCCTTCGCTCAGTCGCTTTTCCCAACTCTCGACAGCAATATCGGGCTTATCAACATCGTCATAAACTTCATAAATTTCTTCCAAGAGAGAGTCTTCATCTGCAGTCTTCGTGGGGATGATGCTGTCAATATCCTGTCAGTCCAAAAAACACAACATGATTCGTATAACTATACGTAGTTTTCCTTAAATTTTCATACTTATACTTAGTTTTCACTAAGTTTTTATAGTTATACGTAGTTTTCCATAATTTCTCATATATGAAGTTTTCCCTAAGTTTTTATAGTTATACGTAGTTTTCCTTAACTTTTCATAGTTATTATTAGTTATCCCTATGTTTTCTCAACTAAACACTTAAACAGAGACTCAAAACAAAGAGAACACTTACAGTTTCGTTACCCAGTTCCTTATATATTTCTGATAAAGGCACCCCTCTCATTCCAGTGGCTTTGAATGACCACCTGCACATCCTCGGACAGTTTTCATCAGCTCCATCAATAGGTTCTCTGTACGCCTTTCCCAACTTAGGAATTAGCATCCTTGGTATACAATTGCTATAATCATATACTTCTTTTTCATACCTCCAGTGGAACACAAAAACCTGGAAGAGGCCATAATGTCTTCTCTTTCACCAACCCTCCAAAATGATCCATGGTGTGAGAGATTTCCTTTAACATATAATCATAGGAGAATCACCCCCATGGAAAGGTCCTGCATAATTCAAGATCATCCACAGCTCTTTGAAAAAATTCCAATACATTCTTTGCGCCTATTGCAACCTTCGTTTGCGCGCAAACCACACTTCCTAAGAAGTATAGAACCGCCATCTTCAGCCTGTCTCTATAGGGTCCCATTTCCACCAGCTTTGCTTTCACATCCTCCAGCCTTATTAATTCTCCTTCCTTGAAATGCCGCTCCACGAACTTTGTGCAACCACGTTCCTTGTAGCCAAGAGGGTAGTTGCAACAGTTTAGTCCCGATCAGCAATGTGTGTTCTCTCAAGTCGTAACGGATAGGAACACCGTTTACAATAAACCACACTTCTTTCTGCCTCATGATATCGCAAGTCCGCAGTAAAAGCATCCACATCCTTTGAACCTTGTGATAACTCTCGCTTTTCATGTGGAAAAAATGCCTGAATTGAGGATGATCCTCAAACCAGTTCCTCTCAACGTTACTGAGCTTTGGTTTCAGTTTCTGAAACGTCTTAATAGCCCCTACTATGAAACACCTTGTCCCTAGCTTAATTTGTTTCTTATACTCCGACTCATAGAAGAACATTCTAGCTGGTTAGATTGCCTCGGTTCCTTCGGTTCCACCAATAACCTGCAAATAACATTCATTTATATCCGAGTTATAGCAATAGTATTACAAAGCTGTATATATATTTTTTTCAAATTTCCTAGATCTCATTGTCTTACCATGTTTTCCTAGTAATATCTAGTTATCCAATGTTTTCCTAGTTTAATAGAATAATCTCATTGTTTTACCATGTTTTCCTAATATTTTCTACTTATCCAATGTTTTCCTAGTTTTATAGAATAATCTCATTATCTAGTTATCCTATGTTACTGCCTATTCCATAGTTCTACAAAATACAACATATCAAATTCATATTTGCTCATTTGTTACCTCTTCTGTTGCCCTTGGGACCTCTTCTCCCACACCACCTTTAGACTCATCACCAGCAGATTTATCACCAGACTCATCACCTGAATTATCACCATCACCAGATTCCTCTTCATTACATCCATCATGCTGATCTACATTGTCTTCATCAGAGGCTTTCTCCTCCTCTTTGACGTCTTTATCAGAGGTACTCTCGTTGTCTGCTTCTCCACTCCGACTCATCGAAGGAGCGGGAGGAACCTCAGGAACAAATTTGCTCAGTTCAGAGTCGTCTATTCTTTCAACCGCTGCCACAACATCGACAAGAACATTTATCGGCTATGATACATTGGTCGTTTTCTCTGTTGTCTTCTTTGTCGTCTTCACTTTCACATACTTCGCCTTCTTCTCTTCTCCTTGCGTTGGATTCTTCTTTCTCTTGCCTCGCCTCGTTTCCACCATCTTTCGAAGATATCGATGTTGTTTGTTGTATCGGAGTATCGTAGGCGAATCAAATGGAGGATCGAATGATATGATTTTGGGAACTAGGGTTTGATGAGGGAATTTTTTTATCACGATTTTGATGGAATCGGACAGATTTGGTTTGGTTATAATGGTTAGATGGTTTGACAATTTCGATTTCATTGGTTTACCAAAAGATCTGGTTCACCTAGATTAGACTCAGGTACAAGTTGTAATTATCTCAACTTTTTACAGGTTTTACGTCATTTTCTTATTATTTCGATTAAAAATAATTCAATTAATTTTCTATTTAATTCTGTGTCCGTAAAAGATTACCTTTTGAGAATTGAGGGCACTGGAGGAGATGCCTCGATCCAGATGTCATAAGACGTTTCACAGTGGACAACCACACTCTGAAGTTGGTCAGAGAAAGAGCCGAGAAGCCAAGACTGAGTGACTTGATATGTCTGGTACCAAAGCTGATGGTCATGATTTGGAACCGTTTTTTTTTTCGTTGATGTTTGGCACCATGATAGTCGGACTTGGCTGCGGAATGGACCCAGTGAAAAACCCATAGAGACATTGGCCACTTAGGAACTGGCGTTTCTAAAGACAAAATTTATGTTCTATAAGCTTGACTCTAACCGAGTTAACAATGTATAGGGATGTCACCCTATGAAGCGTTATACGGAAGGGCATGCAAAACACCTTTGTGTTGGACGGAAGTGGGAGAAAGAAGAATGTTTGAATCGCTTATCATACAAGAAACCAAGATTAAGCTGGAGACGGCTCACACCAACATGAAAGAGGCTCACATCAGAATAAGTACGCATTCCAGTAAAGAAGAGAGGTAAACTTTGAGATAGGAAATTGGGTCTATTTGAAGGTTAATGCACAAAAAGGGAAGGAAAAATTTGCCAAGGTAGAGAAACTTGCGGTCAATTTCATTGGTCCGTACATGATGATCGTGAAAGTTGGTGATGTAGCTTACCAACTCGATCTTCCTAAGGATATGCATCTACATGTTGTATTCCATGTGTCCATGCTTTGGAAACAAATACCAGATCCAAGCGCTGTTTAACCTGAGCGAAGAGGAGCTAAGGACAAATCATACATATCCGGAAGGACCTATCCAATTCAGAGAAAAACGTATTTCAAAACTAAAGAATTGTGTTATTGCTGAAATAAAAGTATTATAGGGAGAACAAAAAAGGACTCATGTCACTTGGAAGTATGAATAAAGATTTAAAGCTGATCACCCAAAGTTTTTCCGAGAGGATGTCGTGATGGTAGAAGGAGACCCCTCATAACGGGCGTAAAAAATATTTGGGATTGATCGGGGGTCGGAAATATGCGGGAAGGGTCAAAATCAGATGAATGGACCGAGAAGCACGAGTTGGCCCAATGCATGGGATCAGAACGTGGTGTCAACTGTCTGGCAGGGTATGTGTCCAGGGAAACACGAGGTATTGCAGTACATGCAACCGGAGCATGTTAATCGCCATGTGGGCCCCGTTTGTCGCCTTGCATTGTGACCAGGTATTGTGGAAAGATATGTGGGAGGACGAGGTGTGGCCTCGCATGCGATTGCGACATGCGGATATACATGTGGAGCACGAGGTGCTGCCGTGCATGCGACTAGAACCATGCAGACGGACACACGGACTGCCACACGGCCTGAAGTTGATTGGTTGTTGTCTCCTATAAATACCCACGACCATCCTCTCATTTAAAAAAATCCAAAACACTTCAAAGCCATTTAACACGTGAGAGAGAAAGCAAAGAAAGAAAGTTAGAGTTTTGAGAGTTTTCAAAGAGTTTTTGAGAGTTTTCAAGATCAGTCACTCTGCGAGTTTTGGGTTGACACCTAGAGAAGATTTTGTTCAGTTGAAGATCAATCGAGACGGGAAGCTACTCAAGAATTTTGAATCACAGAAGTTAGACACGTGGTCAAGGCCACTTGTAGCCAAAGAACAATGCGTTATGATCAATTGCTTCTTAACTTGTTTTCATGCAGGTTCCCGCTACTTAAAGTTAGACCATGGCAGGAGACCCAGGCTAACTTAGTAACGTTTTGATTAGATAGTAAATGAGGTTAATGAATCATGATTGATTGAGTTGATAGCATGCTTAATAATTGCTTGAGAATAGTAATTATTTAAGAAGCATACTGAATTTTTAGTGTTGCAATTAGGTTTCTTGGTTAGTTAACGAATGATGAATGCTTAGATGATACTGATAAGTTATAGATAGTTAGGTATTCTAGAATATGAGTTATTAGGCATAGAATATCTTATCTGGGATCCGGATCCGATCCGAGATCCGCTCCGGATCCAATCTGAGATCCGCTCTGGATCCGATCCAAGATCCGCTCTGGATCCGATCCAAGATCCGCTCTGGATCCAATCCGAGATCCGCTCTGGATCCGATCCGAGATCCGCTCCGGATCCGATGCTAGATCCGCTCCGAATTCGTTCCGGAAATAGGATATCCGAGGTGCCCTGATCCGAATTGGGATAATAAAATCTCAGATCCGTCCAAACCGGATCTGAATCCAGATATCTTAATTTTAGGTCCGGATTCAGATTCGTTTTTTTAAATATATTTAATTTTTAATTTTATTAACAATTATATTTGATATATTAATATTTATGCATAAAATAAGTCTTTAATATTATATTTTAATTTTAATGATATTATATATATAATTTTTGTATACATATTTAATTTATGTATTACGTTTAGAATTTTTTGTTGGGAAGCTCCTATGATCCGAGAGTTCTTGGTGGTTATTCAAGAAGAGGAGTCAACCAGTTTAGGAAGTGGGGTGAAGATGAAGAAGCAATCTCCAAGGCAGCTTCTAGTGTTGAGGTGATTGGAGAGAGGCTGAAGCATCCTGATCTGGTTCCAGCAACAAGGTGGCGACTCATAAAGAAGAAGCAACCAAGACTTAGCAAGTGTTTGGTACTCAATGAAGAAGGATCTGGTATGTCCGAGCACTTCAACCTAACATGAGGTTAGGTGAAAGGGAGAGAGACCAAGATCGGTTCTAAAGAAGAGTACAAGAAGTGTTGGTGAGGTGCAAGAGAATTGATGATCTACCTTGCATCCCAAGAGAGCCGTGATCCATGGTCTTTGTGTTTATCAAGATGATCCTAAGACACAAAGACCCACTGGCCAATCCCGAAGCCTTGTGGAACCTACTCTTTTTCCCTTACAATGTTTTATTCCAAAAGGATTTTCCTAGTAAGGTTTTTAATGCGGGGATTCTTCAAGTTTCCAAGCTTGACTAAGGATCACCTATAGTCAAGATTGAGGGGGAGTGTTAACTTGAAGAAAGAAATATAGGCAAAGGTTGAGTTTGGGTCTTGAGCAAGAACAGGGCAAAACCTTCGGAGATTGCCTTAAAGGCTTCAGGAGTGTCTTAAGGTGTTGAGAAGAGTCCTGAAGCTTGAACAAAGTTAGGGACAAGTCCAGGAGGGATTTAGACACCACTAGACAGATTTGGGAGATGGTGCAAAAATAGGACGACCCGGTGTACGGACGGTACGAACAATAAGGACCAAGTTCGACCCAAACATGTTCTGATTCAACCATTTGAGAAGGTTGGAGTGTTGGTGCAAGAATATGGCATGATTTGGGAAGGCTGGAGTGTTGGTGTAAGAATAGAGTGTGGTACGGACATGAGGTCCGTACCATCGACCGCACGGACAGGAGGTCCGTACCTTCTTCACCCGGATCGACCAGAAGTTGTGCAAACTTTGGGAGCTGGTTCAATAAAGAATATGGCGACCTTATCTTGTCTTTGGGACCGTTGGAGGATAATAAGGAGAGAGTGTGGTCCAAGGACAGGCTGTCATGAAGTGAAAGGGAAAGCAAAGTGGACCATGAACCTAGACATTAATGTGGGTTGGTTCATGGGAGCCTTAGCTTAGCCAATCATAACAAGACGCCAATTTGAATGAACCAATGAGAAGCCAACACGCAGATCAGATTGACCAGCCCAGACTACATCCAAGCCATTCATTTCTCAAGTTATTTCTATCCATTAGATAATGGTTTATGTTTTGTAAAGTTGTAAGCTTATAAAAGCTTTTGTAATGGTGATTATAAAAGCCAAGAGAGTAAGGGGGGTTTCCCCTCTCTACTTCATAATAAACAAAGTGTTCTTGAATCTGATTCCCTAAATCTACCCCTTTATTAGTCTTAAATCTCTCTAAGTCTCTTAATCTCTAGTGTCTGATTCAAGGATACTCTTGTGTAAGATCAGACCCTTCTCTTTCTCTTTCAAGTTCTCTCTAAAAATCTTACATTTTGTATTTTAAGTCTTTATATTTTTAATTATTTTTCGGATCCGGATCCGAATCCGGATATCCGTGGATATCGCAATATCTAGACATATAACCAAAATGGGATATCTAGAAGGCACAAATCTGAATATGCGTACTAAAATCACGGATCCGATGAATCTGGATTCAAATACTTTAAATAGCCCGGATATCTAGATCTGTCCCACCCCTAATTGTGATAGTTACAATTAATACTAAGATATTAACTAGGCTTAGCATTAGTCGGTAATATAGCGTTTTTGTAACCCACAATGTTAGGCATGTTAGGGGTGAATTAGTGTTCCTTCAGACCTCGTACCCAGTGGGTTCAAGGAAACCCCTAACTCGCTGGATCGGGAAGACTCAAAGGAACAAGTTAATGGCCTATGGCTGAGTATTACACGACGGTGTAATTTCTGGTGTTGACCGAAGGTACTATGGGCTGTCGCGCGGTGACCCAAAGGTACTGTGGGCCACGATTGGTTGAAATTTCCTTCTCATAGTCTTCATGACAGTGAGATATTGAAGATGTGGTAGAGGAACCTAATGTCATCAGGGCCATATATATAGTGTATAGGGTTGTTGAACCCTAGTTTGATTTGAAGTCGAGTGGAGGTGGTTAGCATGTCATTAGCGGTTATTATTTCATCACGTTAATTATTTTGCTATTAATTTCCTGCTGCGTATATTATGTGAATTCGTTGAATTGTGTTTAATTTATTATTAGGTGGTCCTCTCGCCTTAGATTGTTTCGGGTCGGTTAGTGAGAGGTTGTATTTGCTATTTTGGGGATCGTAACCCACTGAGTAATACTAGATTACCCACTCCTCAATTGTAGTTCTTTTCAAGTGACCAGTAGATCAAGTCAACCTGTAAAGGTTGCGGGGAGTTAGGCCAGCTGATGTAGAGTTTGCATCTTTTTGCTTAAGACGTTTTGAGACTATAAGTGTGTACGTTTGCTCTCTTAGCATTCCACTAGTTATATACAATGTTGTGTGTTGTGAACCATATAATATATAAAATAAATAAAGCGATGTTTTGTGTAAACAACTTGTTGTTACTGATATTAGCTTGTCCAAGATAACAAAACTTTAGATTCATGTACGGGTTGAAAAGCCTTAGGCCTTAATCTGAAGGGACGTGTTAGTGGGTGAACTGGCCTAAGTCACGAATTACAATTTTATGACCCTGGCCGGATTTTCCCTAGCCTGTCATGTATCGCTACCAAACCTTGGTAGACGGTCGGTCTGTCGGTCATGTTCTTTTCTGATTTTTGGCTGGTGGTTAGTCCTATACCTAGAACGGTTTGGGGGTGTTACAGTCGTGGCAGATCTCGTTTTCTCTTTCATAGATCTTGTTGTAGGCTGTCACGATTTCCGCGCGTGAGGGTTGGAGACAGACTCTCTCCTCTGTTCTTCACTGGTTTTTTCGGCGGTGGTCATCGTGGAGTGGTGCATGTGGATTCTCTGCGGATGAGGCTTGGCGTCTTGTCTCAGGTAACGAGTTTCGCTACTGTTAAATGGAGAAAATATCGGTGGTTGTTGGTCCGTTCCTTGTTCTCTCGATGGTTGTGTGTCTACGAGACTTCTGGGGTTTCGGCCTGTGTAGTTCAAGAGTCGAATAAATCTTCTTCTTCTATGGATGATCCCTGTTCTTCTCTGGAGGCTACTCTCCATTTGTATGTCCTCCTTTCTATCTGTTATCAAGCTATCCCGAGCCATCTCGCGAGTGGTTATGTGATGTTTCTTGTCCACTTTGTAAACCTTGGCTTGTGTCTCGAGTCGTGTTCCATAAGCGCAAAAGATTCCGGATCATGTTTTCTTATCTGGGCCAGGGTGTCGTTGTGCAGTTCGATTGGGTCAGTCAGGAAGCTTGTGTCAAGGAGACCTGGTTGGAGATTGGTCATCACAATGCTCTGTGACAGATTGGCTGATTTGCAGATTAATCTCTAGGTAATTTGGCAGGAAATGAAGTACTTGATTCCAGACGTTGACGACATTGCAACCCGTCTTTATCCGGGATGTGTTTTGCTTGGGGTTTCTCGGCTCTTGGCGACTATGCATTCTGTGGCTGTTGGAATTTTGGGGCATTAGTGGTGTTCATTCCAGTTTTGATATATCTTTCCCTCTTTTCCATTCTGCTTCAGTCCTTAATGTCAGTGAAGAATGCAAGTTTGAAGCGATCATCAGAGACTGGCTACTCCGAGATGACACAAATAGAACTGGAATCTGAGGAAGCAAGGTAAATCTCACCCTCTAAGTGGTTATCATCGACGGTTGAGAACGTTTAATGATATTCTAAAGATTACAGAGTACTCTAGCGGAACGTGTCGATGTGGTGGACGAAAGAAGCTAGTTTGTAATTTTTTATTTAAAACTTTTTGTTCAAGTCAAGCTTGTATTCAACACTTGAATTCCTATTTTATTGAGTTAATTATATGAAAGTTAAAAAAAAGATCGATGCATACCAACATAGTCATTAAGTTTTTTTTTTTCAGTATTATAGGCTGTCTATAAGGTTTTGGTTATCATTTAATATATTTCCATGTAATAATATGAATCTCAAATTTCTTAAAAATATGATAAATATTTTGAACTTTGTAAGTAAAAATAAAACGAGATATTAAGACTAAGTTTATAAAAGACAAAAATTTGCAAAAATGATTTAGAGATTCCTCATTTGCTAAGTTTATGCAATATACTCTCTCTCTCTTAATTTTCTCTCTTGACTCTCTAAAAAGTAGGATTGGGCGTTCGTATCTTTGAGTCAATTTTTTGGTCGTTTGTTTCGGGTACGGAGTCATTCGGATCCTACAAATTTGGACCCATAGATACTTGACATTTTTAGTTCGCGTTCGGATCAAATCTTCTTGGGTCCGGATTAGTTCGGATCTATAATTAACATATCTATAAAATACCTGTAATTTTTAAGTCTCTAATGGGTCCGAGTTAGGTTCGGATATTTAGGATCTAAAATAGATTCGAAGTACTTGATACCCCATCAAAATTTAACTAAAATCATCATATTTATCTATTAATAACTAAAATTAAACATTTTAAACTTTAAAATTGACATTTAAAGTTTCATATTATTTAAAAATATTACAAAAACAATAATGAATATTTTTGACAAAAAAATATTCAACTAAACAAAATATAGAAAATAGAACACATGAAATCACAGTTTTAGATCATGTTTTTAGATCATGTATGGATCAGTTGTCGGGTGTATTCGGGTCAGACTCTTTGTGTACGTTCTTTTTCGGTCAGGGTCTATCCGGGTCAGTTTCTTCAAGTAGAGAAATTTCGGACCCAATTAGATACTCATAAATTTTTGGTTCGGTTTCAGACTGAGTATTTTTGATTAGTTTTGGTTTGGATTTTCAGGTCCGGGTAAAATGTCTAGGCCTAAAAAAGGTTAAAATCTCCGCCATTTCTCTTTGTCCTTCCGGTTGCCGACGCTCCTCGCCGTTTCTGTGAGGAGGCCACCCACTTTTCTGTTTCTTCTTACATATGTTTCATATGTGGACTAGGTCTTCTTAGTTTGCTTCTCGATATTGCAGATCGTAATTTCTCGGTGTATCTGGTGACGTTCTTCTCGTGGTGTGGTGGCAGTGCTTCCTTGAGGCTAATTTTTTTTTCTTATACTGTTTGTGAACGCTTGTTTAAACAGTGTTAGCTTGCCAGAGGAGGGGAAAGGCAGCGACTAGCAGGGTAGTGGTTATGGAAAGGAGGTATGGTTTGTTCTCTCAAGTGGTGGTGGTGCTGGCGGAATCGTACTTTGGCTTTTCTTTGTTTTTGTCACAGTGGCGTTTGTGGTTTCCATTCTCGGCAGTGACAGTCTCTTTCTATGTGGCGGCTAAGGTTTTTTCGTTTGGTAAGTATGACCATTTTGCTGGTGAATTTGTATTCTAGGCCTTTACAGACTCATTTGGGATTGGTCATTGATACGTGCTCAAATTACCCTAAAGCTACTAATTTCTTTCTCAAATACGAGGTTCAGCTGTATTACTTAGGGATCAAATCCATGAATACTTTAAGATCACATAAAATATTTATTGTTTTTTGTAATAAAGATATAGAAAGATTAATAAGCAGTAAATGATTGCAAGTTTGGTTTGTAGGTTTTATCAAGGGGAAATAAATTAGACTTAAGGGAATTCTTAGGTAGGATGAAAATGTAACTAAGTAATTTACCATGGGTTTATTTAAATATAGCTCTGAATTCAAACTCAAGTTAAACGATTGTTACTCCTTACGGGAGCATTGATCGATAGTCACAATGTACCGTCGATCGATGTTATTTCTAACAGATTCGGTGACAAGGTTTGATAAGTTCTCTAACCTATTAGATCAACTCTCGTATGAATCTATTAGTTTAGATCATCTGAATTTTGGTAATTGACCAAGCCTTCACTTGCGCCAATGAGTCTTAAGATCTAGGTTTAAGGTGATCAGTCTTAACCCTAGCAATAAGAACAATCTAGATGAACAACTATTTAAATATCACTCATATCAATACATCATTACCAAATCATAGACTACCTTGAAGAACCCAAAATTTAATAATTGGATTACTCAGACATGATTATAAAGAACATAACTAAAATATGAGTAAATTTCATATAAGAAATAGAGTAAAGAAAGAGGGAGTTCAAGATCTTCTCTGTAAATGATCTCTCTCTCTCCAATCCTAGCTCTCTCTCTATGGAGTAACAATGGTGTGTGAAGACTTAGGGTTACAAAACTAATAAAAACCCTATTAATAGTGTGAAATGCAGTCATGGACTTATCTTGCAAATATTGGAACTTCTTGGTAAGATTTGTAAGTTCTTCAAAGCATCATAAAACTCTAGGCGGTTGCATAGTCGATCGACGTCCATGAGTCAGCGTCGATCGATGGTAAATGATAAAAACAGTCGTCGTTTTCTGGTTTTCATGAGAGCTTCTTCAAAGCTCCAAAATGATCCAAAAGCTCCAAATTCGTCCAATAAGTACGTAGACCTGTAAGGACTCTAAAAACAACTCCAAATACATATAAAAGGCTCTAAACACACACACACACACACACACACACACACACACACACACACACACACACACACTAATATTGCAACCAAATCCATTGTACCAACAACCTAGCAAATACTAGCTTGACTCACCCCTCTACTAACCTCATTTCTTGCATAAAATAAAAGTGCAGACTTTACCTTGGGAGTATCGATCAAAGGACACATGGACTCTTACCCCTGCAAGTATTTGAACACACATGCAGTCTTCTCTGGTCCTTTTCTTACCTCTTTCTCTCTTCTCTGAAACTCTTTATATTCTTTTTTATAAGTCCAATGAATTAATGATGCTTCTACAATTATCTTATTCATCTTTCTTTTTCTTTATATTTGACAAAGTGTCGGCGAATAATGGGGTCACGAGTAATTTATCTATCCCTCGCTTCCATAGTGTGTGATCATTCCTTTCTAAATTACAATAATGGGGTCATATGAAATTTTCCTACCCCTCTCATGTTGCAGGATATCATCTCAATTTTTTTTTTCTTTTTATAGATGCCAAAGAGATAGAGAATTGCAAGAGGAACCCGATCCAATGTATGCAAAACCCCAAATCAAGCAAATAAGTCAAATTAGGTTAGAGGTTAGGTTCGGTTCCTTCAAACTTTCTAAGTAAGTTTGATATAATGGTAGGATGATCCACTTTGGTATCTTTAGTACTCTCCGCAATCAACAAATCTAGAATGGTGTTATAGAATAGTTAGATAATAAGTAAAAATTTAAATCTGATCATAATCTCTTTCTTGACTCAAATGTATTTTTTTATAAAACCATGTAAAATTAATAAACTATCAAAATCTAATTCAATGTTAGTAACTACCTCCCTTAAACTTAAACAACAATGTCCCCAGTGTTAATTAGTCTAAGTTTGGCGAAATAAGTAAAAACAAAAGGAATTTTGCTAGTATGTGAGAATGTTGTACCTCTTTGTCGAGACCGTCGATCGATGCTGGTTCGACAGAACACTTCTTCTCGCACTTTCAACGTGTCAGGTGGTCTAATTCATCAAAATATTATCAGTTAGCCCTGTAACACTGTTAGACACTTAACACACGTTAGTAACGAGATAAATAATGTCTCTAGACATAGCAAAATAAAGTAAAATAAATTCAAACATAAACATGATAAACTGAAAAAAAAAGTTAAGTAGCAAAAAGATAGAAAGATAAGGACTAGTCCTCATCAGCGTCATCCTTTGAGTCATGTGCGGATCCTGCTGCGGGTGCAGGTGACCTATCTCTGAGACTCCCTCTGTTCATGCAGCGGCATCTCGACACTCTAGCCCAAATGGCCCCAATAGCGACTAGTACAGTGTGCTGGAAGTCACCACGGTCGTGTATGGGGAGGTTAGGGATGATCAGGGAAATCAGGGAGTGGTGCATTAGGGGGTGCTTGAGCGGCTTAAGAAGCTCTCGGTGCAGCTCGCCTGCGTGTGTGGGTGTTAGGGTTATGGAGGAGGATCGGGTTTCGATGGAACTTGAGTTTGGAGAGGTTATCGTGAAAATCCGAACCATCCGCTGAGGTAGCTCTAGTAGACGTGGTCAGTTGGTATCCATAAAACTCCAGAAATTACCCTCCTTGAGCCACTGTGTGTTTGTCAAATGTTCTCCATCCATGAAGCTCATGTTGGTGTTAATCTTGGTCTGATCCAGCCTGATGTTCAGATACATGAAGATAGGTGTAAGCAAAATCCCCACCATCTCTCTCTTGGTTCCCGTTCCCTGAAATGGCTTCTTCTTTAGCTTGACCAAGTGTTCAGAAAACACAACTCCTAGGGTGATCCAATGATCCTCCGCCGGTCTCTGAAGATCTCCCAAGTCAATCAACTCGTGCACTGAATAATAAAACAGTGTAAGTTCCTGCACTCTCACTTTGTTTGGTTCCATCTTGCACAAAAATGTATTGGACAAAACCTTGACGAAGGAATGCAGAGTCGGGTGGTGAATGTCGGTGTGGGTGGCTGTGCTTGATTCAAAGTGTCTAGTAGCCAACAAACTCCAAAAAGCTAACTGTCCAGAAAACACAGGGATGTTGCAATGCAGTTTATCGGCGTAATCGAACCCGTAAATCTCGCAATGGTTCGGGATAGGGATCATGTACCTGATGCCTCAGATAAAGAATGTCAATGTTCCCTCACTTGCCCTCTTGTGGGTGTAGTAGAACTGAATAGTGGCATAAATTGCCTAACCAGATTGGGGCAGAGGTCGTAGGACCTGGTAGCCATCGTGCTCAAACCCAACTCGCTGATCATATCTTTCAGATCAGCCTCGAGACCCAGCCTCATTACAATGTCCCAGTCGATGAAACGCGTAGATTCAATGATGACATCCTACCAAGCGTTGTAATACAAGGTGTCGTAGTCATCCCACTCGTCAGATATCTACCTGTGTGTACACTCCTTACTTATTGCGGTGGCTTGAGGGTTGGGGTATTCCCCAAAGGTTTTGATAAGATCCCTTCTTTCTCCAACAGCCAAGGATCTCGGCAAGGGATATGTGGTGGTGCTCTGGAGCTTCCAGACTGGTGAAACCGTCTCTTTGTTCTTCATTCATCCATCTTGTTGTTTGACTGAAAAAATGTACTAGATGGATAGAAAATGAGAAATCGAAGGGGTCTTGAAATCGCTGAAATAGGTTGATGGACTAGAGAGAAATCGACGTTTGTGTGTTTAGGGTGTTTTCTCGGGTGTGTTTGGAGTGTTGAGTTATAAGGGTGCGAGTATCGACACAGGCCATCGATTGACGCATAGGGCGTGTCATCGATGGATGCCTTTTTGTATAATTTTCTCCTTTTAAACTGAATAGATTTACTCTAACTATTAATTCCTAAAAACTAATTTTTAAAGTTATAGAAATAAAATAAATTTACTTATTAAATTATATATATGTTTTTATGGTGTATTTCCTCCCACTCAGCGCTTATTTAAGGTCATTAGCTTGACAGAATGTTAGATCAATCGGGTGTTGGTATACCCAAACGCACGGTCTGAGAGCGCGGGATTTCCTCTTTCGCCCAGTAGTGCTTCGCTCTTTTTCTATTTCTGTGAACTCTTTATTTTTCGAGTTTATGAGTATGATTGCTCCATATGGTGTGACTTCTTTGATAGTGAAGGGTCCTCACCAACGAGAACGTAATTTCCCAGAAATAGCATTAAAAGGGAATTGTACAAAAGTACATGGTCATTAGGTTGGAAATGCCTTGATATGATTACTTTTTCATAATAGGCTTTTGTTCTTTCCTTGTACAATTTTGAGTTCTCATAGGCGTGATATCATATCTCGTTAAGTTGTATTAGCCTCCTTTCTGCAGCTGGTTTTGCATCAAAGTTTATCATCTTTGCCGCCCAAGCTACTTTGTGTTCTAGTTCTCCCGGGAGATGACAAGCTTTCCCATAAAGTAAATGAAACAGAGTATTTCCAAGTGGTGTTTTAAACGCAGTCCAGTAAGCCAAAAGTGCGTCGTCCAACCTTGTAGACCAGTCATTACGGGTCAATCCTACGTTTTTTCTAAGATTTCTTTGATATGGCGGTTAGAGACTTCTACTTGTCCGATGGTTTGAGGATGGTAAGGTGTAGAAACTCAGTGGTAGACTCTGTGTCTTAAGAAGTTTTTCAAATACTTTGTTGATAAAGTAAGTACATGTAGCATCCCCGATCCTGGAAATGAACGGAGGGATGGACCTAGGACAAGTGAACAAGCAAGATGGTCGATAGGCTTAAGATCAAGCTTTCCAAGGTCGAATGGAAGGTATGAAAATTGATATAAGGACTAGACCTTGCATGAAGAAAAACATGGCTGTCTTAATTCAGATCATATGGAATGATTATGAACAAGATACTATGAAGGAATGATCGAAAATGATCATGAAGTGACTCAAACAGGTTGGGAATGGACCAAGGGGATTAGCCACATGTAATAGGATAAGGGAAAGGAGCTGGATTATCTGTCGAAGCTAAGTTATCAGCTTAATATCTCGCTGGCCAGCTCACACTAGCTGAACACTAGCACAATACTAGCTAGATACTCGCTAACTAACTCACACCAGCAGACACACTAGCTGGATGAAATGAATATCAGCGGGGCAATCTGTAGTATCTGAGTTACCAGCTAAACATTAGCTGAGAACTGACTGGCATCTCACAGTAGCTGTACAGTAGCTAAACACACACTCATCAGCTCACACTAGCTGAAGTACTAGCTGAAATAGATGGTCGAGCTAGCGATCAGCTCTACTTAGTCGAACAAGCTGGTTGGCTACTGATATATCTGGGTGGCCTGACACTCTAGGTGGGTGGTTGGGAAGGTCCAGGGCGTCTGGTAACTGCCAGGCTCAAGGGGTGCGATCTGGACCATTGATTAAATCAATGGCCAGAATTGAGGCTGAAGGGGTGCAACCATGAGAAAGGAAACTGTCATTTCTCCTATAAATAGAGGGAAATTCCGTGGGTTTGCAGGACTTCATGGCTTCCTCCTACACCCTGAAACACAAAGAAACACAGAAATAAAAGAGTATATGGCCGGATTGAACAATCCAAAGGCAAGAGGCGCATGAAGGCATAAAGGAGACTATTTTGTGGGCAATGAAAGTTATGCCCGACCCATTGATGGGTTTTTATCTTCTTTTACATCACCCTAAGCCTTCTCCAGAGCCTTAGAAAACACGAAAATGGTCAGGAGAGAAGAGGGAAGGCCGGAATTCACTATCCATGGCCAAGGAAACTTTAAGGGAAGATGTGTGTAGAAAGGCAGATTCATGGGAGTTCAAGGGCCGAGATGTGCGACCCATGGAGGGATATTATCATGGATATTAAATTGATCAGGATTCATAAAGGCTTGTGATGGAGGAGAATGATCGTTCATTACTAGGAGGGACACATGATCCTACATGATCAAGTATAAGGTAACCGATTATGATTACTTCTCGGATTACAATTTTGTGTCTTGTAGGAATGATCATGGCCAAGCATGATACGCCCTTCAAGACTATATATATTATGATGTTATCTAAGGATCCAAGAGTTGAAGAATGGGCCGGATCATGATTGGTATAACTCATCCATTTGGTGTGTTGGACGGATGCATTGCATCGACCATGTCATATGAAGCGAAACATGGGAACTTGGTATGAGTTGATCACGGTCTGACCAAAAATAATGTGATCTAAGGTTGGGTATGAATGGACACGATCAAGGGCCAAAGGTGAAGAGTCGCGACCTTTCACCAAGCTAAGAGGCATGAATGCCTTTAGAGATGCGACTTGCAACATTACAAAACAAGAGTATGGCTAGTACTATGTGTCGAGAACCACAAGTATTGAGTCTATGAGTATTTATTCAATGAAGGCTGTGTGTTATCTGATCATGTTGAGTATATACAACCTGATCCATGGATGATGGATCAAAGGGGTCGGATCTAACTTGATTAGAGATACATTGGTTAGAAGACCATGCTAATCGGGCTGGTTGGAATGTGGTCTACCTGGCAGATCAGTTATGAGTAAAGAATAATCATATCTAACTCATGTGGGGTGGTTTGTTGATTGAATAAGGAGCTGATGAGCATTTTCAGTCCCTTGGTTGGACATAATGTGATAACCTATGAGGCAACGAGATGCTAGATGGTGCATGACCTAAAAAGAGCTAGATGCATGTCTTTAGCGAATGAAGACTTCTCTATGGTAACTTGGTCAGTGGGGATGGTTGGTTGAATGACTAAGTACCAAAGAGAATGGTTCTTGTATGTATAAGAAGGTGAAAATGAGTTCAAGGCAGCTGGTCTAAGTGTAAAAGAGCTGGAAAGAGTACATGGCAGCTGGGAACAACTAGGTGTTAGCTCAGCTCGATGAGCTGGATGTACTAGCTCAGTCAGTTGGGATAAGCTTGGTCTCAGCTCATCTCAAGAGTTTCACCTCGATGAGCTGGACGTACTACCTCAGTCACCTGGATCAGCTGGACAGATGAGCTAACAAGCTCCGTGGATGTGGCAAAGGTATGACCTAGCAATTACTTGGATAAATTAGTATCTTGCTAGGATGCTGGTAGAAGGGTTTATGGAAATAGAAACTCGGATCAGCGTGACTGCAACTGTCCAAGGATTGTTCTATAAGCTAATTGGCGGTAAGTGAACTAACCAAGGAATAGACAATTGGACTGGACAAGTTCCAAATGGTTTATAGATCAATGGTTAATAAAGAAATATTATGCTGTGTATTGTTAGATATGATCTAATCTAGGAAATGAATAAGTTGGTTGTTGGCGAAATTATATATAAGGGCGAAAAAATGAGAGGTTCGACCAAGACGTGGCCAGAACGATTAAGTACATCGATCGCGTCTTAGGCAGCCGGGTTGGGGCCCTTCAGTACCTCTGTCAAATACTTTGGTGGACTCCGAATTTAGGAAAGATGATGTTTTTGAAAAGCATAACAACTACAACAGCATCGTTTTTGGTGTTTCTATGGCTTCAACCCATTTCGATACATAGTCTAGAGAAACTATAATGTATTTATTTCCGTTAGAAAAAGGAAAAGGACCCATAAAGCATATGCCCCAGCAATCAAACACTTCTACCTCAAGTATGAAGTTTTACTCCATTTCATGTCTTTTTCTGAGTTTTTTTTTCTCCTTTGGCAAGGGTCACACTATGCTATGTATGCTTGAGCGTCTTTAAACATAGTCGGCCACCAAAAGCCTGCCTGGAGAATCTTCGATACTGTCCTGAAACTAGCAAAATTCCCAGCATAATCTGATCCATGACAGTGTTATATAATGTCTGGGACTTCAATTTCCGCAACATATCATCTGTATATGCCGTCTTAACAGTGTTTATAGAGATAAGGTTTATCCCAGTAATATCTTTAGATTTCTCTTAGGAATTTCTTTTTGTGATATCCTTTAAAGAATTCTGGTTCTATATCAGCCTTAAGATAGTTCACTATGTCGGCGTACCATGGTCTATTATTGATAGTTGTGTTCAGCGCACCCCCGATTTAAACTTCGATCTCCGGGAGAAGCTTGGTTGAATTGTGAAGGCCTACAAGCAACTTTTATTGTAATCTCGATTATAACCTCGTTGGTTTCCATGTCTAAGTTTGCCTAGTCTGTGGCATCGATCGATGTTTCATTAAGAACGTCGATCATATTTCTTCAAATGCTAGACGTACATTTCCAATAAATGTTGAGTCTGCTTGGTAGACATTTTGGTGGGCAGGAAATCGTCGATAGGAACATCATCATCTACTATGATTCTCGAATGGTGATCTGGAACTCTGTTTTCCATTCATTTCTTATCCTTGACTTATATTTCAAATTCTTGTAGGAGTAGAATCCATCTCAAAAGTCACAGTTTAGCATCTTTTTTTTTGCATTAAGTACTTCAAAGCAGTGTGGTTGGTGTGGATAAGTACTGTTGAACCAACTAGATAGGAACAAAAAATTTCAAAAGCAAACACAATAGCCAATAACTCTTTTTCTGTTGTTGCACAATTCCTTTGTGCATCGTCGAGGGTTCTACTAGCGTAGTAGATGACGTGTAGTTTTTTGTCCTTTTTCTGCCCAAGTATTGCCACTGCGAAATCACTAGCGTCGCACATTATTTCAAAAGGCAAATTCCAGTCTGGTACTTGTACGATTTGAGTGGTAACGAGGGTTGATTTGATTTCCTTGAAAGCTTTTAGACGTTCGGGTGTGAAATTGAATTTGACTTCTTTGCATAAGAGGGCTATAAGGGGTCTAGCGATTTTTCTGAAGTCTTTAATGAATCTCCTACAGAATTCAACATGTCCTAAAAAACTTCGAACATATTTTACGTTTGTGGGTGGTGGCAGACCTGTCATCACTTTGACTTTGGCTCTATCCACCTCTATACTAGCTGCTGAAATTTTTTGTCCCAAAACAGTTCCGCTGTTAACCATGAAATGACATTTTCCCAATTAAGGACCAGGTTTTTCTCCTCGCATATGGCTAACACTCTGCAGAGATTGTTAAGGCATGTTTTGAAATCTGGTCCGTATCCAGAGAAATTTTCCATGAAAACTTCCATGAAATCTTCAATCATGTCTGTAAAAATAGATATCATACATCTCTGAAAGGTAGCAGCAGCGTTAGAAATTTTCCATGAAAATTTCCATGAAATATTCAAGAGAAAACTACTTTTACATGTCCATATGGAACGTTTTCGAGCCTTTCTAACATCTTATCTATAAGAGGCAAGGGGAAATTATCTTTTTTGGTGGCGCCATTCAGTTTTCTGTAATCGATGCACATCTTGTGTCCAATTACAGTTCGCATTGGGATGAACTTACTGAGCCCGAAGTAAATTGATATGGAATAAGGAATAAGATTTACACTAGAACCTAAGTCACATAGAGATCTCTGAAATCTTTCATTGTAAATGTTGCAATCTAGAACAAAATTGCAGGGTCCGGGAGCTTAATCGGAGTTTCTCCTCGGATAATAGAACTTAATTCTTCAGAAACAATCATGACACTGTGCTCATTTGTTCAAAAACCTAGTGACATCGTGATGCGCCCTTGAGTAGCGAACCAGACAAAACAAACATGCATGGCTTGATCATGAGAAGCAGTAATGATATATGTTCATTGTTTGACTCATATTTCCTAACCACGAGGCTTCTACGCATGAAATTACTTGGAGAATGTTCCCAACTCAATTACGGAGCTCCTCGAAAAATAATCAGATCAAACGGAGTTCAGATCTGGGAGTTATGCCATTTACAAATCAAGAGATCTTTGGTTCTCGTGAATTCAGACATGTGCGCATTCAATGAAGGGTCTTCCTTGACCAATCTTCCTCAAAATCGCCGTCCTTGACCAATCTTCCTCAAAATCGCCGTCCTTGACCAGTCTTCATCAGATTCCACACCTTTGACTCATTTATCATGTTCTAGTCAAAGATTTTTTTTTTTCTATGCATTGTTTTTACACAAAGATATTTATTATCTTTTATTATTTCATCTCCTTGTAATCCTATAAATAGAAACTAAATTTATTCAGTAAAGGAAGTCGAAGTTTGAGTTTATTTTTGTTTCTTATTTTCTCTGAGAGAGAGAGAGAGAGAGTTCTTTAGCTAGTTCATTGGTGTGAACCGGCTTGTTGATATGGTGGTCAGCCAATTCATCTTTGTGTGTTGTTTGGTGGTTAGCCAACGCACTACATCTGATAAAGGATTTTACTCTATCCTAATCAAAGTAGTATAGATGAGTGTCAATCCAATCCTAAGTGAACATGATGCAATGAGAATACAAGTATAAACTTAATCTAAGTGCAACCAATTCAATATGGGGTAAAGTAACCAAATAACTCAAATGCGAAACTAGGATTATAAATGAATGGGAGAAATGAGAACCCATGGGTAAGGGATTTGACTTTGGGTGATTCGGACTTAAGATAAACGGTTAACGCTATAAAAAACTTAGTTCTACTAGTCTAGACGTATCTTTAAACTAATTCTTTATCAAGATAGAAGTTCATTTGCTTTCAATCACTAGACATCAAATGTTTTTGGTCTAATTAAATCAAGCAATCATTAAAATCGGGTCTATTGACTATCTAAACTTTCCTAACATCAATTGTCATTGGTTAAGCCAGTAAAGAGAGTTATCACTTGGTTCAGACATTTCGTCGAACACCTTTCGGGTACAAATTGCCTATTGATCTATATTAAAGTGATCAAGTCTAATCTAGCATTAAAAACTAGCAATAATCATAGAACATGAATAGTCAAACATTAAACTTTCTAACCTATTACCTAATCACCCTAGATCACCCTAACCCATGGATCCTACAAATGACTACTCACTAGCAGACATGAAGAACTCAAAAACAGATGATGAATAAGAGTAAATCATAGCCAATGAACAAGAATAAAATGATGAATCAATATAAGATTAATAAAAAGGATTCAAGATTCAAAATCTTCTTCACCAAGAGTAGTCTAGTCTCAGATAAAAACCAGAATGACCATAAAAACTAGGGTTTAAGAGTATTTATATCTGTTTGAAAACAAATCGGGTCAACCCAACAAGCCTGGTTTGACCCGCAGAAATTTCAGCATCCACGACTGTAGCGACCAGGGCTGGTCGCTACGCCTGGTCGCTATGGTCCCCGGGTTTCTCGTGTGGGTCTGTAGCGACCACGGCTGGTCGCTACGCCTGGTCGCTATGGCATCCGCAACTCCCTGTGGGTCTGTAGCGACCAGGGCTAGTCGCTACGCCTGGTCGCTATGGTTCCCGGATTCATCCTGTGGGACTGTAGCGACCAAGGCTGGTCGCTATGCCTGGTCGCTACACCCTCTTTTGCTCCAAACTCCACTTCTTTGGCCTCCATTGCCTCCAATCTCATCACTGAACGTCTCCCATACCTGACATAGACAAATGAAATGGAATGCAACCTAAATATGCCTATATGACATCCTATATGCTTGGAATGCACTTAAAAAGATGACCGAAACTATGCAAATATGACCGATATCAACTCCCCCGAACTTGTCTTTTACTTGTCCTCAAGTGGACTTTCAGAAACAAGAAAGAGAGAGAGGTTTGAAAATGGGAGCTCAGAACCAAAAGGTACACTTTCTAGCTTTCAACATCACATCCTAGGTAGACATAGCACGTAGCATGAGCATGTTCTCTTAGTATACACTATCTTCTCAAGGCCTAAAGGGACTCTCATACCTGTACACTAGATGCAATGCTTATCAACCAACAAATCTTTAAACCAACTCTCATATTCATTGATACACAAATAAGGTGAATCCCTGCTAATGGAAACTTGATCTCGATCACTTGGTTTGGTAAGTAAAAACGGTTTATCTATGGTAGAAGTGGGGTTCAAATTCTTTGGTGACTTTCACTCAGGAAAAAAAGAGCTTTAACATTATGCAAAATTTATCTAAGGAAGGGAGCAATTTATGCATACAATGGTTTGTTCTCATCATTCTACCCCTTCCCAATCACCATCAAATTTTTTTTTTCTTTTTCACTCACCAAATGAAACTCTCTTCTTTTTCTTTTCTCTAACCGACTAGGGATATCATCTCTTTATCATTTTTTTTTCTTTTGGGGTTTTGCTGTTAAGAGTATATCTTCTTCTTTTTTCTCTTTTTTTTCTTTTCGATCCCTAGTTGTTATCTCTTTTTCAACTTTCTCATACTTCGAAACCCAAGATCAGAGCTTATTAGTACAAACACACTTCTCATTCCTAGATGCTAGCTCAATGGAGGTCCTATAGCTAGTCCAAGATGAAAACAAGCCAATGTCGCTCCTAATACTCTCAAGATTTTGCACATGAGAAGCTATCAATAAAATGCCTCACTCAAGCAAATTCAATCGTGGTCTCAAAGAATGGCAAGGGTTTAAGGGTAGGAAGATGACATTTGGGTTTTCAAGAGTGGTATAACAGATAGATATCAACCCAAACGTGCATGAGATCCATGACCAAGCATACAAGAGTCCATAAGCAGGGTAGATTAAGTTCGTTAGACTCTAATTCATTTTGGAGTTGGTTTCAAGAACAATGTCAGTCACAGCAAACAACTAGTTTCGAAAAGAGTTTTCAAGGCTCGAAACTTACAAGTCTTTCGAGATATGCTTAAGCTACTTGCTATGTTTAACTAGGGTGTGATGTTGAATTCTAGACATGTGTTCTTTACGAGGTAATAACATCCTTGCTCCCTATGCAAAATGCATGCAATCTATATGCTCTAGACTCAATCCTAGAAATGAAAATATGCAAACTAAATGATTTTTTTTGTTTTTCTCTTTTTTTTTAGAATGTACAATGCAATGAAACATAAGAAACTAGATGATTAGACATGGTACCTCCCCCAAACTCGAACAACACAGTGTCTGTGTAGTCAAGAGAGAAGGAGATATCGACATAAAAACAAAACAAAATGAGACCAATAAAACAATGCGTATTTACAAAGGTAGGTGTGGAGATACCTCAAAATGAGTCGGAGGCAGTGTCCTCGTCGCCACCGTCACCTTCTTCTGCCTGGTAGCTTTCCTCTTCCTCATCAGAAGTGTCGGTCTCTATTGGCTCCTTACCATGGCGAGAGTGGCTGCGAGGTCGTGGGGAGGACGTCTCAGCAATGATGAAGTCTTCAGCTTTACACCCTCCTACTCCAGCTCTAACCAGCACGTCGGTGACTTTCTTCATGAACCGTGCTGAGGATGCAGCGTTCTTCTTGACTGTCCTCTTGAGTGCCTTGTACTTGGCGGACAGCTTTTTGATGGTCCTGTCTTGCATCATGTTCCACCCCTCAAGTTTTCCAATGTACTCGTGGGCATCGCGCAGAGGGCCCTTCTGAAGAGCTCCAGTATGGGGTGTGAAGTGGTAGTGAGAAGGATCATAGAGTATGTCTTCCTCTTCCTGAATCTCAGGTGCCTCACGTGAAGAAGATGCACGGACTGGTGCTGTAGTGGCTGTGGCAGCAGGAGGAGATGAAGATGGACCCGCAGCTGATCGTCTTGCTGGTCTCCTACGGTTTGGAACCGGTTCAAGTGGCCCATGTGTCCCAAACAACACGTCTGAAGGGAGTTCAAAGGCAATGCTCTGTGTGCTGCGCACCATGAGGATTCGCGGGTTGGGTAAGAGGACTTCTTTGTGGTCCTTGTGGATGTGGAAGGAATAGACATACCGGCCCTGGAACATCCCTGAAAGAAATTTGGTCCTCTTCATGTAAGGACCATCCATGTAGAGGGGCTCTTGAGGTGTCTCGCCATGTAGAGGGACTCGTGCGGCCTGGAGCAAAGGTGTGATCAAGTTACCTATGCTCAGCTGAGGCGTGCTGTCGTGGTTTGTCCATGCCCAATCCTGATAGTACTTCAGTCTCCTCACAAAGAAGCCCACTCTCCCAAAGCCAGAGTAAATGTCTTCCTCAGCGCTGTACAGTGCTTCCCTCCCAAACAGTGGTATGAGGGCCATAGCGAGCATCGTCAGCTCGTCATCCAAGACGTTACCAGATTCCCGGCGCGCGAAGAGGGTGTTTCCCAAGATGCGATGAACATATCGGACCACCGGGTTCCTGATGCTTGAGTTCTTGTTCCTCTGGGGATCATGACCGAACTCGACGAGAAGAGGCCAAACCTTATCTGGGATGCTGTAGTTGCGTGGGAGATCGCTGATCCTGTCATCTGAGAATCCCATCGCATCACTAATTTCCTTGTAACTCAGCCTGTACGATCTCCCTCGGATCTTAAACTGAATCCTCCCATACCCAAGTTCCGGTGGCCCATCGCTGAGGAGAAACACCTCCAATGAGGAGAGGAAATGACATGAAGCGTCCACATAGAGGGGTTGCGCCTCCATCAAGAGAAGAGACTGCAATCCCATAAACTCCAGCAGCTGAAGGACGCTCTGATAGAGTCCGGTTTCCTGAAGGAATATCGGACATGGGAATCTGGTCGGTGCCCAAGCAAGGTCGTTCTGGAGATGACTGAGCAACTGGGCTTTTGTCGGGATGACTGATCGATCCCTTTCCTTCCCCTTTCCTTTCCCTTTTGGTTTCTTGGTTAGCCTTGAGGGAACCTCATCTTCAGTATCAGTTGGGGCTTGAAGGGCTTCTTCAATCTCCCTTTCAATCTCTTCAGACTGTCTCATTTCTTCTTCAGCCTGTTGTTGAGACCTTCGTGAGGGAATTCCGCTTCGGGTGGATCGCGATGATCGTGTTCTTGCCATTGGTACCTGAAACAAAAACACTCAAGGTGGCATTAAGACAATGTCGAGCAGTTTCGGGTATCACAAAGGACTAACTTGATAAATCGAACGTAGGAATCAAAGCTATCCGAAGTAAACATTTCAATCACCAATAGGAATCAATCGTTGTAGTATAGTGGTAAGTATTCCCACCTGTCACGCGGGTGACCCGGGTTCGATCCCCGGCAACGGCGCCAAATTGATTACTGCGTTTTACCACAGACCAATTAACCTAATGTGCACGCTACCACAATCGAATGGTATATCGATGCAACACTTTAGGATCGAATGCACAAGGAAACTAATGATCTATAACACTAAGAATACACAACTTTCCTAATTCTAAGCAAATAAAAAGATTGATGATTTTCTAACAAGCTAAACTCCTAGAAATATAAACAAGGTGATCTCAAATCCAATCTAGAAATAAGTGCAAGAACTAATTTTTTAATCAATTATTAAGGAGAGATCTATGGGCAAAGATAATCGATATAAGGTGATCAAGGTTCAATCTAGGATGTTCAAACAAAATAACCAACAAGTCTATAGATCTAGAACTCATAAAATAGACTAATTCACTTTCATGATAGAAATCTCTTTGTAATCAAGTACTAAACATCAAATGTCTTTGGCTTAATACTATCAAACAAGCATTATGATAAAGTCTACTAACCATCTAGCAATCCTAACATCAAATGTCTTTGGTTATTCAAGCTAGAGCAATACTAAGTTGGTTCAGACATTTTATCAAACACTTGTGGTGCATAAAATGTCAACAGTTTTAGCTTAGTGTGATCAAGACTAATCTAGCATTAAGAACACTTAGTAAGCATAGAACAATGTTAATCAAGCAAGAGACATCCTAAATATCCACTTAATCACCATAATCTACTTAACCCATGAATCACAAGTTCACTACTCAATAAATTCCATCAAAAACCTTAAAACTATAAACGAATCAAGGATTCAAGATGAAACAATTCTTTAAATGATAAAAGGTTCAAGCTTTAACAATTTTAGAACAAGTTCTTGGAGAGAAAATTCCTATATGCTTAAAATGCATCAAAAGAGATGATCAAAACCATGCAAATATGCGGGGAGGTCTTTCGTGTAATTTCGAGATTTTTTTGTTTACAAAGAAAAATGGACGACTTCCAAATAAGCGTCTCTTTAAAATACATATAAAGGTCAATTGCAAAACTAACATTTGTATTGACCAGACGACTTCCTTGTTAAGTCTTACGACTTCCATGTAATCTCCTGGACGACTTTTGTTTAACTTCTGGATGACTTACTTGTAGGCTCTTCTGGACGACTTACTTGTAAGTCTTCTGGACGACTTACTTGTAAGTCTTCTGTGAAGACTTCCGTGTAAGTCTTGTGGACGACTT
>CAJHQQ010003100.1:0-50923 GCA_905132885.1 Moricandia moricandioides | reverse complement strand
TAATGTCTAAGGAATGTTTCTTTCTTTCTTTTTTTTTTCTTTTGCTTCTCAGTCATATCTACTCATGAAGGCACTTTCTGATTTTGTTTATTAAATTTCAAAAATATAAAATAATCAATTAGTATAATAAAAAGTAAAACAAGCATCGGTTTACATTATAAACAAAACAGGAATCTAGTATGTTAACTATCAATATTCAAACCACTAAACATGAAAGAAATTTAACTATAAAATGAGTACAAAGGATTTTTACTGAATCAAATTGGAGATAAGAAAATAATAAATAAAAGAAAGAGAAAGTTTTTTTTTTATTTGTTGGTACGGTTTTCAACTTAAGTGGAAAACAGAAACAGAAATATTCTTAAATCATTCGACTAAGCGCAATTTTGAAGATTTGAGGCTAATGTTAACACTATCAAATATGTGTGTTGTTTAACAAAGGGGTAATTGTTTTGATTCAGATTCATAGTATGTCTTGTCTCATGGATTTAGATATATACATTTTTCAACTCTTTAGTTTAACCTTTTCTTATATAAGTATTATAATTGTTTTATGTTTAAAAAGTTCTGGTACATCTAGACTACACGCGGGGAGGGGTTGGCCGAAGCTGTCATATGTTGATGTTAATATATATATTCTACCGGATATGATCATGTATATGAGTTTTTCTAAATTTGCTTCCCAATATTCTAGTGACATATTACTTGGTTCCCATTATTGTAACAACTTACAAGCTTACAAACTTGCAACTAACAGTCAACCAACGCGCATTCTCATATTCTAAGTTACTTTTAAATCATTAGGTACTTCTCAATTAGAATTTGGAAACTACCTAACAATTATTTCACTTGAATTACAAAATGTTTGACCTTATATGCATTGTATCTTCATAAGAAATCTATAATTTGAATCTTAATTCCTGACAACCTTGACCTTATCATGCTTTATAATTAATGAAATATCATTTTAGTTAATTTGATTCACAGAACTTGTTTGAACAAGGCCTTTGGTAGGCCTCTCTTTACAGTTTTATTGTGGATGTGGACTAAGCTCACAACATTTCTTATTTTGTCAAGCCCAAAAATTACTTTAAAAAAAAAAACGTGTACACAAACTATTTAAGATTATAGAGAGAAAAAAACTTCGATCTTGGATTACAATTTACATGTGAACATAAAAACCTACTAACTTAATTTTTGGAACTTCTAATCTAATATTGCAGCATTGTCGTTCCATGCATCATAAAAATATAGAACTATGGAGAGTAAAGCATCTTCAACTCCTCTCCTTTTCTATTCTAAAATAGTTTGGAGTAAGATGTCAAAAAAAAATAGTTTGGAGTAATCTGGAGTACAATATTTTTCAGCTTCATTCAATTTTCTATTTTATAATACAAACTCCAAAAATAAAGTAATAATTTTTATTTATTCTTTTCTATTTTATTTTGAAAATGTATTAAGATTTGAATAGAACTCAATTTCATTATAAAAGTTACTAAGATAATAAATTAGAGATATTATAAACTAAAAACTAAACGTCACAATTTCCAGTGATCTGTAAAATATGTTGAGAAGATTAGATATTGACATATAAAACAGTTTTATCATTCTTGGTCTTATCACTGTTTCTATTTTTCCAAATATTCTCCAAAAATGCAGTTGAATAAATAAACAACGTATGAAACCAATGGATTGGCCGAGAGAAGGCCGACATGTTAATGCTGATAATCAATAAAGGGGCAAAACAGATCCAGATGTCTATATGCACTAATCTGATCACTCACCATACAACTCCACAGTACATGAAATAATTCTTAAACGTTTTAAGGTTCCCTTTTATTGTCTTAAAATTATGGTTACTGCATTAAGTAGTTTGTAATGCCATCCAACTCTGCTCGTGATATTAATACCCTGAATTTTGACATAGCACCATCCGTTTTTTTTTTAAATTAAACAATATACAATTTTCTCCAAACCTAGAACTTAACTTAATACTAGTAATAAGTTAACATTTTTACGAAAAATTAAAGCATTTGGATGCAAAAATGAATATGGCATGCCTTAGACATCAGCAACGGATGTTTCTCACCTATATTTTCCATTAATATAATAAAAAGAGGTAAAAAATGGCAGAAATTTGAAAGACGTTTTTTCATATGAAAAACTCTTAAATTTTGTAAGAAACAATGTTAATATGTGCAAAGTGTTTCATCTTTTACTTTTAAAATTTAATTATTTTATTAGATAATATTAATATAGTATTGGTGAAACTACCACAAATGATGTTCTTACCACTAATCATAGACTAATGACTTATATATATATTAATCACATCGTGGTGATGTAATGGTTTCCATTGGATGAAAAATCAGCTTAGAGATCGATGTCTCTTCAGTGTAAAATTACTAACTCTTCATATGGTTAGACGACATGGGTCTCTAACTCCCATTGCAAATAACCGGGTCTGACTGGCGTTGAAGGTTAGGTCTCTAGAGAATCAGTTGGTATGTCTCAACTGCCGGGTACCCCCGATTATTAAAAAAAAAAGTTATAGATATATCTAGTTATCTTATTTGTAAGTGCACTGCTAATAAAACTAACAAACATGAATGGTAGGTTTATATTTTGAAACTTAAATCTTTATATTTCAAGAAACAAACTCCAGACGATCTCTTTCAAACCTTTAAATTCTTTTATTATTTGTTGACAATATTGCATTACCTTTTAGTTATGTTACAAAAGAATCAACGTACCATCATAATTATGGTGACATTAATTTAGATTAGACCATAATTAATTCGGAGGTTTTAGGATGAATTTGTTAGCGGAATATAAAAAAATTGTTTTTTAACTTTTAATTAAAAAAATTAAGAACCGGATTTTAAATAAATTCTTAACTTTTAACTAAAAAATTAAGAATCTTTAAAAGTTAAGAACCGGTTCTTAGTTTCTTTTAGTTAAAAGTTAAAAAACAATTTATTATATTCTATTAAAAACCAATCCTCAAAATCTCTAATTAATCATGTTCTAGGACCTGATAATCCACCACTGGTTAAATCCGGTTAAAGATCCCTCATAGCCGCTTAAAAACGGCAGTCATTTTTTACGGTTCGTCACCTGTCTTCCCGGTAATCCCGTCCTCTATATTACATTAAAAATAAAAACAAATTATTTACCTTTTTTCACATAGACAGAAGCCAACGATACCATCCTTGCCCAAAAATTCAAACTTGGTCTGACGCCGATTACTTCACGCGCCACGATGGAGCCGCCCAAGGCAGATATCCAAGTTAAGATTGAGCAGAATCCAAACCCGTCGCCCATCGTCGATCCGAAAGCTACGGATCATGGACCGAAGAACCGACCCGACGATGCGCAACCGCCGGTTCGAACCGCGTCTGGATCGAAGAAAAACGTCCATTGGAGCCCCGAATTGGTGTCCGGGTCTCAGGAACCGGATCATTCTTACCCGGCCGGATCTAACCCGTACATTGCTCGTTCTCCACCAGAGACGACCGATGCTTCGTTGAGAGGTGAGAGAGTGTATATTAGGTTTCGTAACGGTCAGATGACCCGGACCGGTTATCTCACATATAATCCGGTTCGGGTCCAAAACATTGATCATTTTTTAATCTCTGTAGCAGATACGATGGAGTCTGTGAAAGGAGCGCTTGGGAGATGGGGAAGGAAGGTTGCTGAAGCTGCCAAGAAGACAGAGAGCCTTGCCGGAAACACATGGCAGCATCGTATGTTTTTTTTGTTTCATTTACAATATTGATCGTCTTGTCTGTACTTTTGAGTGATGTTCTTGTGTGTTTCAACACAGTGAGAACTGCTCCTAGTTTTGCGGATGCTGCGATGGGAAGAATCGCACAGAGTACTAAGGTTCTTGCAGAAGGAGGGTACGAGAAGATTTTCCGACAAACCTTTGAGACCGATCCACAAGAAGAGCTGTTGAACTCTTTTGCATGTTACTTGTCCACCTCAGCTGGTCCAGTTATGGGAGTTCTGTATGTATCCACTTCTAAGCTTTCTTACTGTAGTGACAACCCTCTCTCTTACAAAAATGAGGGTCAGACCGAGTGGAGCTACTACAAGGTAAACTAATGCAACACATTTTGTCTAATCAGAATTAATGTCTCATGTGTTTAAAATGGCGCGTGGCGCTCCAAGACGAAGAGATTGGAGACATGCGCCTTGCGCCATGGCGCTCCAAGGCGCTCGCCTTATGGATATGATGCATATTTAGACGTGAGTTAGTAATATACAACTATAGAGGAACTTAGATATGCATTGTAGTTGTTCCTAGGTTAGAAGTGTCTGAATGTGTTAGCTATAGACGCGTATCTATTTATATGGTTACGTACAAAAGATAATTATGGAGTAGACTCGTACACAACACTACAGTCAGCGACGAGTTAGTCATGCACACTAATATAATCACATGTATAAACATTGAAATAATGTAAAACACCAAAACAAAGAACTTGAAAATTTAAAAACTAAATTCAATTGCTCAAATTCAAAAACACTTAAAACCCTAACGATCTAAACGTCATGTTTAAAGGATATTTAAATGGTCATCGAAGTAGTGATAGGCTTCCAAGATGTTTTAACCGGAAACTACAAGGCGCGCCTTTGAAGCGTTTTAGGCGTTTATATTTAAGCCAAAGGCGCATCTAAGCGAGCGCCTTGAGGGAACTAGGCTCGCCTCGGGGTTCCTTGGCGAACAAGGCGAGCGCCTTTTTAAACACAAAATGTCTCTTTGTGAGTTGGTTGTAATAGGAGGAGCTGTCTTATAGTCATAAAGCCGTGGACTTTACATTCACTTTGTCTGGCTTCATCATGGTTTTATACATCCAATTCATAAAGTCATGGGACTGTAGATTCACTTGCTCTGGCTTCATCGTGGTTTTGTGCACCCAAATCATCAAGTCATGATCTTTAGATTCACTTGTTTTGGCTTCATCATCGTTTTATGCATCCAAGTTATAAAGTCATTAACTTAAGGTTCAGGGCCGTCTTAAAGTGATAAAAGCCATGGACTTTAGATTCACTTGTTCTATCTTCATCATGGTTTTATACATCCATGTCATAAAGTCATGGACTTTAGATTCAGTGCATTTTAACTTACTACATTGACTACACTTTGTGCTCTCTCTGCTAGATGCTTATGACAATGTCGCGTTATGATTTGTTATTAGCGTCACTAATAAGCTTCCTTAGAGTGATTCATTTAGATTGACAAACATTCTTGACTTGTTCTGACTTCATCATGGTTTTAGTTATATACCAGGAATCATAAATCCATTAGACTTTTTTTGTGGAGCGTTTTCGAGAGTATCTTTTGTTACCTCGAAGGCAATACAATACGTTAGCATCAGTTTAAATCTTTTAGTCAGTGCAATAAACCTGCTACAATGTGCATCAGCGTTCATCTCTTGTTTGTTTACACAATTCAATAAACTTACTTGATCTACACTTTTTGTGTCTTGTTTGTTTAAACAGGTAATGATACCATTACATCAACTTAAAGCTGTGAATCCATCAGCAAGCATTGTGAATCCTGCAGAAAAGTACATACAGGTAATATCGGTAGACAATCATGAGTTCTGGTTCATGGGTTTCTTAAACTACGAAGGCGCTGTCATCTCTCTGCAAGAATCTTTGCAAGACAGTGGTTTACGGTCAGTGTGATTGATACACACTTGGTGGATTCTTTGATGACCTTTTATGCCTATTGATGAATGAGATACTCTTCTTCTTTTGCTTAGTAATTATCATTACAGAAGATTCAGTTAACGTTATTTGCATAACTATAGAAACTAGTTGAATTTTCAAAATCTTATAATCATTCTTTTGTGCCATATCATTGATTGTTGTATAACGCCGTTGAGAAAGACCATGACAATGGCGTGTGTGTGTTCAACTTATAATAGTCAAAATGTACGACTCCTGACTGCCTTTGACGTCTTAAGATCATCAGTGTATATAGCATTCTTGGTTCCTTATTTTGATGTATCCAAAATCTTATATACATTTACATTTAGTAGCAAAATTTTTGAATCAGTGAAGTTAGTTCAAAGCATTGGTTTCATTGAATCACTTACTGATAGACCCCAACCTCCTTGAGAACACATACTTGGAGAGAAAGATTAGAGACTGGGAAAGAAGGAACATTTATAATATTTACATATTTATTGTTAGTTTCTTTACTATTACATTTCTTTTATATTTTGCTTGTAAAATTTGGTGAAAGGTATCCATTAGAGACTAAAGAAAGGAGTTGTTGTTTCCTCTATTAAACATGAAGAGGGTCTTATTGTTTCTCTAATAATCGTAGTTGGAGTTTGTTAGTTTCTCGAATAACTGACTTTCTTCTCAGTAGGAATCCTTAGGGAAGTCTATCACTTACCAAATTTGTAGAGTTCAAATGTGGTTCATCATTCACTAAGGACCAACTTTTGTTTTGTTTTCTTTTTCTTCTAGTTATTCTTCGTCTCATCTTTCAACCTCCTCTCCTGAATCAGTTCACGTTTCTCTACTTCAGAAAATCACTAAAAATTATCTATACTATTACAATGTGGTCCGTAACTTCTATGATTCATCAGTTTCCACCTGAGTTTTGGTAATTGGCCCCTTCTTTTTTTTTTCTATTTAATTTTAAATATTATAACTGAATCATTAATAGTATAGCAACCAATAACGATCTATTTATGCTATTATTTGTGAAGTGATTTTTTGGTCTTTGAATTTCTCACGTTAAAAATTAGATCGGTTAATGTCGATGTTACCCTTAATAAATAATTTATATATTTTACACTAATATATTATATATTTTATATTATACCTTTGATATCCTGATGAATAATTATATTTTATATTATTTATCATATTTATCACTTACAAAAATAATATTTTGTTTTAAAAAATTATAATATTTTATTACAAATTATTTTTAATTTTATTATCCTATTGAGACATAATTATCTACATATTGTCAAAAATTGTAAGAAGAGCTTCGTATTTGGATGTTTAGCCTTCCAACTTTAAAATTTTCATTGGAGTTGTTACAAAGGAACATAAAAAACTAAGATATGGCAGGCTAATCCGGGGAAATATTAATTATGTTGAACATTTTTTAAAAAAAAATCTTAGTTTTGTTAGAAGCTCAATTAGTATAAATATTAATTAAGTAAAAAATATTATTATCCAAAAAAATATCCATCATAATTTTTTAAAATTAAAGATATATATAATTAAGTAAAAAGAAATATAAACTTAAAATTTTAAATGATTAAATTCGTTGATATTCTTAATGAATAACTAAACTTCATCATTATATAATTAATCATAAATTAATATAATACACCCAAAATTTTAATTGATAATGCACATATCAATAAATATTTGTAAGATGATTAACTTCATGCCGTACGGCCAAAACACCTAGTTTTCTACATAAATGTAAATTATTTTCATTTAGTACATTTACTAAGGTAGCTAATGAATGCGCGATATTTTAAGTTTTCCTTTTTCTAACTCATATATAACACAACAATGATAGTAGAATTCAATAGATTCCAGTAAATGAATATGATTTGTTATTCAATTACTAGTATCATTCTAAAACTACAAAAACGTGAATTAGAATAAAAACTGAGCGTGACAAAGGGGAGAAAGCAAGAAAAGTGAGGGCCAAAGAGTAAAGAGAAGCTGAAATTATGTGAAGCTTGGGGTAAGTTTGGGTATCCCCCACACTTACCACTCCTTTATCACATGTTGAACGATTTTATACATGCACTGTCACAAACTTTTCACTTTATACATTTGACCCTTGTTTTTTTTTCTTTTTAGCTTTACCCCATTTTACTTTTCCTCTTTCTTTCTTTAAGGAATAGCATAAATAAATCACAAATTTCCGAATCTTAAATCTGCAAATGTGGTGATCAAAATTGATGAGGAGGTTACAGAAGAATAAACCTACAGTAAGAGTTAATTACAGTTGTGTTCACGAGAACCAAAATCTTTCTTGTTGATATTAGTTAGAGATCTAATTCAATCTAGTGGTAAGTTCCTATATAATTTTAAAACATCTCACAGAAAAATAAATTATGCCTTAAATGTGTTGTCTTATGTCTTGTCTTGTGTTTTCTTTTTAAACTAAGCATGATCAGTTATATAATGGATTACATTTCCATAACATAAGCTGATGATAATTTATTAGTAGATAATGATTAGACAAAGTACAGTGTCCTATTTGTGTGTCGAGAATATTAAACAAATTCCAAAATCACTGTATAGTTAGTTAATTTTGTAATAAAGAAAATAGACCAGGCATGCCGCATGCAGCAACTTACATTGCACTATAGCTTTTATAAATATTGATTACAGTTTATAGATATTACCGAAATGTATAATTATTCCGAACACTAAAGTTAAAAGTTATGTCTGAAATCACGATATCAAACTAGATTCGATTCCCTTGTGGAATTAACCAAAAAGAAAAAAATATACTCACTAACACTATAATATAATAAATGGATTAAAAAAACCTGTATATAATTGGATTAGTTTGCTTTATTCTTAGACATATAGCGTTGAAATCCGATATCACTAGTCTTCTATATATTTCACATGTAGTAAGAAACAGTCTAAATAATTTTTACTTCCAAATTTTTTTTCTTAAAACTTTTTTTAGAGCAACTAAAATTGAGAAACAAATTATTGATATATTGACCCAAGGCGATCAATTTGAGAGCACTTCGGTATTGTGCAAATATTAAAATTGGTATAAAATTCGATGCCTGAGGTTTTAAATACATCTTTCTACAACTGTAACATGAAAATAAATACTTATAGACTTAGTCCTCTTTCACTATTCAAATGATGCTTTGATGCTTCTCCTTTTTACTTTTTCTGTTTATATTAAGTGTCATAGTAAAGAAAATTTTCGTTACAAAATAAGTGTCGTATTCAGTTTTCAATGTAAAATTTATTAATTTTATTTTGTAACTTATTTTTTTATTGGTTGAAATATGGTTAGGTGTATAGATAATTATGTTTTTATATAAAAAATATATAAAATTAATTATTTTCTTAATCTGTGTGCAAAAAAACTAAAATGATACTTATAATGAAATAGAGAGAGTAGTAGATAGGGAAAAACATCATATAAATAATTCTTCTCGAATTCGGTTTTTTATTATGTATTTGCATATTACATACATTCAAGTGTCCAAAATTTTGGATCATTATTTATGAAATATTGGAAGATGTGTAGTTTTAATTGCTTTTGTTTCTTATCAATGAAAAACACCTCTCTGACATCATGCACATGAATACATGGCCAGTTAGTTGCTGTTGCAATATGCCTTTCCTTTCAACATCTTCACAAACCCTAATCGCCAATACACACATACGCACTTATACATATATATATATATATATAATTCAAATGACAATCATATCAGGACTGTCGCTGATAAAAAATCATTGTTTTACATATAATTTATAGTATAAATATCAACAACATGCCTTCTACAGATTTGCACTCGGGTGGTGAACACAATAATGATAATATAGTAGAAACCATTTTTGTACACTTGTTTAACTTGTAATTGTTTTTTCAAGAAAATTAACTTGTAAATATTGTTATGAACAAAATATAAAAATTACAGTACAATACAACTTAATGTGAAGAAAAATATCAATGAGAACTCATTAATATAGAAATACCTAGAATTAATGTTCAGTACTACCCATAGATATTGATCATATCAATATGTTGTCGCCAATTATAGAGTGTAACTTTTAATTCTCTCTTCGACAGACTCCTGCAATGCGAGGAGAATCTAGTAAACATTTTTTTGTATTGAAATTCAAACCAACCAATTATTTTGAATGATGTTGCGAGATTAAAACTATCAATAATTATTCGAAACTAAAATAAAATGGAGTAATGTATAAACAAAGAAGTGATAATGTTTGATGGAGTATAAAGTAAGGTGTATTTGGTGTTGTCGTTAGAGGTTGTTTGATCACATTTGTTAGTCTTGATTACTAAACCATAAAAACTGACGCAGAAATAACGTCTAGGAATATTTATTTTTAGCAAATCTAGGAAGAGCGTAGCTATTAGCTAAATAATGTTCATACAAGAACAATTAACTAATGAAAACAAAGAAGTTGGTTGAGTATGTTTTTCAATAATCTCGAAACTTGTTACTAACATATTAAGCTCATTAACTAGATATACAGTCCCATATGGTAAGAGTCGACCTCTGATACGAACTACTAGCAAGTAAGTAATCTTTCTAATACGGTCGTACAATAGCTATAAAGCTGTCATAATGGACGTAAGTGAAGAAAATAAATTCTCCACACAAACATACATATATATACTTTGAAACCCCCAAGAAGATGCTCATCTCGTTTTACACCCATCTCGGTCTAACTATTTAAATTGTTATTAAACCTCAACTAATTTCTTAAACAAATTTATTATCTAGAGTGGTTAAAACCCACTTTAATTTTTTCTATGTAGCAGGTTGTTCAAAAAAACAATTCTATATCTCTCAAGCTTGCAAGATTGAAACAAAACAATTAATGAAGCTAGTCACACTAATTAAATCAAAATTAAAAATATTTGTGTAATTATTGGTGAGTCATGTTTATACTCTCTCCATGTTTAAAAGATGGAAGTTCTAGATTTTGTTGTATTTGAAAGAATGATATTTTAGATTTCAATTAATGTATTTCATTTTAAAACTAAAACTTAAATGTAAAAATATTATTGGTTGAACTTTATTGAGAAACAAATAAATTTTAAATTATTTTAAAATAGAAAACTAAAACAATGATAAACAAAAGTAAGTATTTATTTTTCTAACCTAAAACATCACTATCTAACTAATCATGTAACCTTTGAATAATCCATTTATAAAAACTTTAAAGGATTTATAGAAGACATAATTTGATCAGCCAAATATGAGCTATCAGAAACGATTTGTTGCTTATCAATAAAAATATAGTAATACACATTTTGGTTATATGTACCTGAGGTCCTGAGTACTTTGGATTATATAATAATATTAAGCGGCAATAGAATATGTAAAATATAAAAATATTACGAATATAGTATAATGTAAGAAAAATACTATGACAAAGTAACAGAGGAGATTCCCAAGGTTTCTTCTTATGCTCAGAAATTATATTATTAGTTTTTCTTTCTGAACACGAGGGAAGAGAGGATGTTGACCGGTCGCATAGTCAATACAAAAATAAGTGGGCCCACTAACAGCTCTTTTTAGGGCCCATTATGGCTTTCCCTTCTCCAATCCCAAAAACATGCAATTCTCCTCTAAACCAATTAAATAATATCCTGTGGTAATAAAAACAAAGAACATTTCCACAAAAATACTCCAACTAAATTTTATTAAGCTTTTTAATATCTAATTTTTTTCGCTACCTAGTTTAATACTTCAATTAGTTATTTTTCTCATTTCAATATAATTTTTTTAAACTATGTCCATTTTACTATCCAAAATTTATTTATTTTAGCTAAAATACTAATAAATTTCAAATGAAACTTAAAAAATCTCTAATTTACAAAAAAAAAACTATTAAAATCTAATTTTTTTGTTTGTTTGAAAAATAAAATTAACGAATTTTTTATAATATTAAATTTGGTAATAAAATTTAAATTTCAAAATATTGAATTTAGTTTATTTTCTAAAAAAACAAATTCATTTTTTTACACTATTTTATGTCTTAACTTGTTTAATCAATTAATGTTTTAGTGAAATTTTACCACTCATAATTTTATACATTAATTAAAATCTAAAAACTACTTTTTAAACAAAAAAATGCTACAATTTAGATTCAAATACAGAAAACATGTTTTATTTCATTTTCTTAGTGCAAATTACAAATAAACTTTGTTGCATTTTTGATATTTTATCATATCAAACATCTATTAGAACATGAAAACTGATTAGTTAGGTATATTACAAATTATGATAAAGACTCTATATTTATAAACTAATAACTAAATTAATTACAGTCAGACAGAGAATAACATTTTTGTTAACCACTCACAAACATTCTATCAAAATAGTTTGAGTGATGAAAAACTGAAGTGTTTTAAAATTCTTCTAAGCAAAAAAAAAATGATTTAAATTTTTTTAATATTTTGCATTAGGAGATCTACTTTTGAAGTTTCAGTTAATGTTATTTTAACTATTTTATAATTATGAAGATTAATAAAAAAAACTTACACTGAATTTTCAACATTATACAAGTACAATTTTCAGCGTATAAATCACTAATAATCTATTGATTATGGTGAAAATAAAACCGTCAAACATTAATTTTCATAAGTCAAATTTATTTGTCAGTTGTAGAGGAGTCTTATAATATTTCTCCTAATAAATAATAATTAAGTGATTATTTGCGTGCATGCGGAGAGTCAAATTTATATACTAATAATCGTTGAATACTAACTTTCATCATTCAGCTATCATGTCATAAGTTCTCAAACGAATAGTCATAAACCGTTAATATAAAATTGATGAGTAAAGTCATGCTTGTTGATTTTTTTTTTTAACTTATTTAATTTACATTGAGATTCAGTGATATCATCCGGATGTTATAATTCACCATCGCATTTAGAATTGTATTTTTGAAATGATATGATCAAATAACAGTTGAGATCCGCGCTTAAGCGAAATGAAGTTTAATTATGTATACAAATTATTTATACATATTATTATTTATTCTATATTCATTTATATATTATGCAATAATACATATATTGAGTAATTGAGAAGTGAATAATTATTACGTATACAATTAAATTGGAATAATCATATAAATAAAAAAAAAAAATTTTATTTACAATAGCTTTTGTTGGTAAAAATTCAAAAAAATATATTTATTTTACATGGTACTCCCTCCGTTTCATATTAAGTGTCGTTTTAGAGAAGTTTTTTTGTTACAAAATAAGTGTCGTTTTCGACTTTCTATGCAAAATTTATTAATTTTATGCTTCAGTTTATTTTTCTATTGGTTGAAATATGGTTAAGTGTATAGGTAATTGTGTTTTTATAAAGAAAATATGTAAAAAGAAAAATTTCTTAATCTGTGTGCAAAAACCTAAAGTGACACTTATAATGAAACAGATAGAGTATATAATTAAAATTAAATGATATTGACATGGATATATAATATATTTTAATATAAATATTTATTAATTGAGGTTTTATACTCATATTATTTTATTAAAAAAATTATATTTTCTGTAAAGAAAATAGTATTTATTAATATAAATATTTATTAATTGAGGCCCTACTCAATACAAGTTTTGAAATTAACATATTTATGTATTTTAGATATGATATATAGTTTAATTTAGATGATATTGAAATATATATATATATATATATATATATATATATATTTATGTAATTTGAATTCCTATTAAATGAGACTACATATTTGTATGATTTTATGATCACTTTTATCATGTTATAACAAAAAAAATGAAACTATTGATCACAAAAAAATTTTGTAGATTTTTAACAGTCTTAGTAATTTATAATCGTTTAAAAATTAAAATATAGCATATAATAAAAATATAATTTTTTTTCTTATATGCTTAATGTGATTTTTTTATTTATTTTAAGAATATAAAATCAAACAAAAATGACGGAGGATACAAAAATTATTATCAAATATTTATTATTTAAAACCATTAATTTTCTTGTATTTATTAACCATATTAGGTAATTTCATATTTTTTATTTAAATAAAAATAAAAAAATATTCTTTTATACACTACTAATTAATTTAGTAATTAATTTAACAAAAAGTATAATATATATGTAGATGGAACAACTTATTTTTCTAAAGATCCTAAGAACACTACAAAAACAATTAAGCTACACATTAGTCACAACCGGTTTATAAATTTCCCATATATAGTATATACATGATAGTACATTATTTAGTGTTATTTTCCTAAATTTTAACTTTTGGACAAACACATGGTTAAATATTTTCTTTTATACAAGTAAAATAAACAAGCAGATATGATTTTAAAATTTGGAATATCTAAAATTAGGACCACCTTATACCAAAAGAAAAGTATAATAAAATTAAATTTTCTTTATTATTTTCATATATATTTGATCTTATGTAGCAAAACAAAACAAAAAGTCCCTTAGAGCAAGAACATGAACCTTAGGGGTATCTCTCATCATCTTCAATAATGGAATTATTTTGCCGCCTTAAAAGATCTCTCTTTTATTTTTCTTCTCTCTCACAAAACACTCATTTCCAATCCAATTTTCTGATTGAAAATGAGAAATTAAAGAAAGAAAAAGAAATTTATGTAAGAAAAAGAAATAAACAAAAATAAAAGGAACCCCAAATGTCATGACCCTTATGGTTTGGTGTTGAAAAGCAATTGTATAACTTTATCTCTCCCTCATTGTTTTCTCCTCCTCTTGTTGCTCTTGTTGTTGGTGTCTGGACTACTCTGTGAGGAATTGGTACATGACTCAACTGTTCTCTCATCACTCTTATAGCTCAAACATGTTGCTTCCAACACTCCAATTGGACTCACTGGCACCACTCTTGCCGTTAACCTTGGTTGCTGGGGCGATAATTGAGCAGCTCCAGGCACATTTTCCCCTGTGACTCTCCTCATCAGACTCAAACATTCCTTCACCCTCTCCTGCTAAAACAAGGACAATGATCCATTGATGAAATGTGTGATCTTAGATCAAATATATTTGATGGGTTTTACCTGTTTTGCATATGTGAGATTAGACAACGTCTTATCGTCATCAATGCACTTTATTTCTCCTGAAATGGAAACAGACACTGCAGCTGCTGCAGCTACCTCAGAAGGCCTGAAGTCCAAGAATTCAATTGCTGCATTCAATTTTTTTCCAAACAGTAAACAGAGCAAGTTAGTTACAAACATGGAAAGACTGTTATAGCTTGCTTCTGATCAAATAAAGAACGTACCTTTAGTGGTGTTCAAGATGAACTGTGATGATCTATAGATCAAATTCTCTGACACATGACCATTGGTCTTGTAAATGAAATAATCAATGAAGGAGAAAGGAGTTAGAGCTTGCAATCTCCAATTCAAAGTGTTGAGTACCAAAAGTTCCATCCTTTTAATCGTTTTGGCCTCAAAAACAAACTTGGGATCTCCCACCTGCTCATCCAAGAACATCTCAAGACTATTAGTTACACCAAAACCGCGATAATCGATAGTTACAAGACTTGAGTGACTAAGGACTACAATGTGTATCTCACCTGTAAATCAACAGTTTGAGGCACATCTGATTCTTCCATTTTGGCTGCTAATGATAAGCAAGAGACAGCTAGTAACTGAACAGCCCAAGTCTTGTCTTTCTACGACAATCCAACACACACACACACTATTAGTATTAGAAGAACCAATCCAAAAGAAAAGCTACGGCGAAGATGAATCAAACTTACTGGCAAGTCATAGGATGCCAAGAACCGATCCAAGTAGTTCATGGATAGACATATGCTCAGTGTGCCAAAATTGTAATGAGCACAAGCCTGTTTCAGACACAACAACAACAGCAAAAAGCATTAAAGACAAAATACTCAGTTACTCAAACAGATCAAAATCTCAATCTAATGAGAAGATCCAACTGATCTTTTTTTCCAATTCAATACATCTAACTCATCAGAAAGCCTCTTATAAACTGATCTATCAACTGATCAGACAAGAAACTCAAAAATCAGACCGAACCAGATTTTATGTTTTCTGACAAAAAAAATGATCAAAAAGGAAACAAATCTTCAAACCTTTAGAATCCAATCCAGAGCTTGGTCTCTAACACGCAACTCCCAATCCCCAGAACGCAATCTCTTGAGATAACCATCTCCTGGAGAAAACTCAACCTCTCTCTCCAACATCTCTCTGATTCTCTCCTCTCTCATCGACGATGGAGAACCCATCATCGGAATTGATCCGTCGCCGTTAAAGTTATCGTCTTTACTAAAAAGTTGATGGTTATCGTTCGTAAACCCGCCGCCAGGGATGGTTTCATCGTCGTTGTCAGTGATCCATGAATCGCTGGTTTCTCCACAAGCGAGATTATTCTCAGCCATGGGTTTTGATCTTTGTTCTGTGTGTTTTCTTTATAGTTTATTTGGGGTCTCAAAAAGTTTCAGAGCGTTCGGACAAAACTCAAAAGTGATCAAGGGATGAAGAGTTTATGTCTGCAAGAGCTGCGATTTTCATGGCAGGAGAGAGAGAGGTTTATGGAAGAGGAGGAAGTGGGTGAGAGTGTTTTAGGGTAGAGAGGTGGGGAGAGTCCACTCTGCGTAGAGTCGAAAATGTGATACACAGAATATACACTACAGAGACATTTTGGAAATGTATTATTACTATTTCGTTAACTTAATATATTGTTTTCACGAATCACTTTTACAATATGTGCAACTTTACTTAACCACATTCTTATTTGTGCTTTTTGTGTTATATTTTCCCGTGTTCGTGTATCATAAATACATAATAATTGGCTAACATTTTCTTTTCAATTTTAATGGATTTTGTAATTTATATATCACTTCTTTTAAATAATATTATATTATTATTTTAAATAGTATTAAATTATTTAACTAGATTTATGTTATTATTCAGTTAATATTAAATTATTTTAGATTTATATTATTATTTTAAATATATATTATCAAATCCGTTTTGTTTTTATTTAAACATATTATATTGCATATTTATCCATCTTAATTCCACCATAATATTTTATGTTAATTCAAACAACGACAACTAAACTTTAAATTCAAACCCTAGACCTAAATTCAAACTGTGTTTTTAAACCCAAATCCTAAACCCTAAATTTAAACTCTAAATTTTAAATTCAAATTTAGACTCTAAATCGAAACCCTAGACCATAACCCAAACTTTATACCCTAAACTCAAATCATATACCTTAGACCCAAACACAAACCCAAATTCTAAACCTTAAATTTTAAATCCAAACCTTAAATCCTAACCTTAAATTCTAAAGGAAGGCCATCAATATTAACCCAAACAATTAAGGTATAAGATTAGATTTTAGGATTTATAGTTTGGATTTAGGGTCTAGGGTTAGGGTTTGAGTTTAGGGTTTAGGGTTTCAGATTTAGGGTTTTTTTTAAAAAAATTAAAAGATAAAATAAAAAACAGATCAATCACGGGCCGCCACGTGTCAGTGGGGCCCACAAACAATGCAAGAACCCAACTAAGAACACTTCTTAAAGATATGTTTATTGCATGTCTATTACCATGGGGTTCTTAACTTTTCTAAGAGACGTTTCTTAACTTTTAATTAAGAAAACTTAAGAACCGTCTCTTAAATAAGAGATCTAAGAGACGTCTCTTAGCGGAAAAATTTAAAAAAAAACGTAAAATTATAAGTTAAGAACCCCACCTAAAAGACCGGAGATAAACATGCCCCAATAAAAAAAACCTCTTTGTTCATGTTCTTCTGAGATTTTCTTATAATAGATGAAAAGGTATTTTTAACTAAGATAGTTTACCCTTCAGTAAATATGTCGATTTGAACTTGTCAAAGATTAACCGGTCAATAAGAAAGGGTAAATTACTTTGGTTAAAATGTTTTGTCAACAAATATGATAAAGACAAAGGCATGGGGAAGTTGCATCAATTCTTCCACCGCTAAATCAACTGCAACCAACCAGTACAAACATTCACCAACATGAACCTTTTGTAATTTTTGTGGACAGCTGGTGAACATGACAAGAAAAAATAGGTGTAAATACTCAAGTGTTTCGTATCACATCTACCAAAATATCGATATTTGACCAAAATAAATTAATGTATATGGCCTTGTATCTTGTTCCAGATGATTATTAATAACACTTCATCATCAAGAAGAGGATCCAATTTTCCATACAAAATATTCTACTAGTTTTCAAAGAATTTTCATTTTCAATCTAGTTCATTTCTTCCACTATTTTTCTTCTTCTAATTCTCTCTTATTTCACCAAATTTTCCGCTTATCTATTCATTGTCGTTTTTCTTTTCATTATCAAGACATCTACCTTAATTTATAACTACATTTTAATTAGCACTAAAACTTATTTAATCATTTTTATTCTTTATTTGAATTAAATTTGGACTTAAAGTATGTAACCTGAAATCTGAAACGAATCTAAGCCAAAAAAATTGATCATTACATATCCAATCCAAAATGTAAAAAAATATTCGAATATTTCTTGTAGGGTGGTCAAAAGAAATATGAATCCAAAGTGTTATTAGCCGCATCCAAATAGGTAACCCAAAAACTGAAAAACTCAAAAAAAACACAAAAAACCGATCTGAATGTCTAAATAATCACAAATATAAATATATACTTCAAATATTCAATTCTATATTTTTCAAATTATATCTAAAAATAAGTATTAAGTTTTAAATAAGTACTTTAAATATTTAATTTTGTATAAATAAATATTTACTTCTTATATTTTGCTTTTAAAATTTGAATTTAACGTTGGATATATCTGAACCGAACTAATATAACCCAAATTTGAATAATATATGGTTACTTTATGAATTTTAGGATGTGATACAAATTAGAACCAAAACCAATGCATTATATATGAATATGATTCGTACTTACAAATTTACGAGAAAGAGACCTAAGATATGATATAATTTATAACCAAAATACAAAATATTTACACGTATTCTAAGGGTATCTTACTGCCCAAGCCTAACTTAAAGTTGGTATCTTACTGCCCAAGCCTAACTTAAAGTGTGTTTTATATTTTTCAGTTACTTTTATTTTTGATAAAAATAATTATATGTTTGTTGGAATAGTCACTTAAATTATACTAATAAAAATATCAATAACAATATATCATTATTCATAGTAACTAAAATATATATATAGCTAATTTTAGTACTCTATCTATAATAGTTATATTATGTAGTTGGTGAAGGTTTAAATTTTTTTTCCTTGCATTTAGATTAAAGTACAATTGTATATTTATATGGATTTGTAGGTATATATAATTTTTATATTAGTAAATCAAATATAATTGATTATTATTCAAATTTAGTGTAAATATAAACTGAATTGGTTATTTTTAAAAACAATAGATTAGTTATTTAGTTCTTTAATTTTAGGATAATGTATATATTTAATTATAATTAAGTTAGGTAAAAAATAAAATTAATAAAAAAGCTAGTTAAATGCAATGGTTCAACTTAGACTATTTATAAGTAGATAAAAATAGGACTATAAATTAATGGCATAGATTATTTTGTATTCATATGGTTATTACTTATTTTCAAAAACTTACTCGTTAAAGAATTAAAAATCAAAAAACATTGGTAAAAACGAAAAACTAAATAAACATCTTAAAGAGTAGACTTTCGCATAAGTTATGATTTTTAAGAGAAGCAAAAGAATTTGGCACAAGTATTTATCAAATATCAAGTGATCAGTTTATTTCTAGATCTTATAACACGAATACATATAGGTTTAAGAAATTTGTAAGAGGCACATATGCATGACCATTAGATCATGACTGTCATTAAACTATCCTATGTTGCGTTACCCCTCTTCACTACAGAATGGACGATTTGGGTCAGAATCACACTTGTTCTGAAAACGTAACCCGTGAGGAAATTTTAGTTTTATTATCACTTTTTATGAATAAAGTATAACACTCTAACACGCCAGATTTTATTCAAAATTTATGTTTTCTGTCACGTTAGTGTTAAGTAAATGGTTTGAAAGTTGTAAGGATTGTATATATTTGGCGTAAGCATTTGGATCTATGTGATTTAGCAATGATGATTAAATTACCAATAATTAATCTCTTAGCTGGCTTCTAACTAAACAACCAAAATGCCTCTTACTCCCATTTACATCTTCTTGCTTTCTAGCACCTTAGCCACCGGTCGAAGACCTAATATAAATGTCGATTTACATTTCATAATATTTTCTTAAATCGACATAATTCTGATTGATAAGACCGAAATTCGGAACCTAATCATTCTTGTTGCTATGATTATCATTCCTCATATGGATTACCTATAGGTAAACAAAAAATTAATATAATAGATTTTGTTTACATGATATAGTAAGTTTAATAGAGGCTGACCCTCGAGGATATTAGTTTTCACTATTTTATAAATTGATATTTGTTTATTATGATTAGTGTTATACTCTATATTTTGCATGTGTTACTGTATAACTACTGTATACTGGTACGTCGAATGTTTTTTAAATGTTTTTATACATCAAAAACGAACTTGAATCAAACAATACAATTATTTTTAGTTATTTGGTTATTTTAGGTTATTTTAGTTTGGATACAAAACAACTGAACCAACCATGTCATATGGTTATTTTTGGTACAAATATCCGAACTCGTTTCATATACATCAAAACTTAACTCATTTGGACATAGGAAGACCGATTCAAAACCTATCCATTTATCTTATTAAACCCAAAATAAGCTTAATTTCAAAATCCAAAAACATGATATCCGAAAGAAAGATTTATACCTGAACCTGATACTCGAATGTCTATGACTAACTAATTTTGTAAACAAATATAAAACTTCTTTTTAACTATTCTGAACATGTCGAAAATTATTATGATTAACATGTAAAATAAATGTTGTCTTATGGTAAAAATAATTAATGAAGTAATTAAGAAAAAAGAATGTAAAATATGTAATAAAATACTTAAAAATAGATAAGTTATATTTTATACTTGTGTAACAAATACAATTGAATTATTTAGAAATGGTAATAAATGAAGTGGCTAAAATCAGTTAAAATAATGAAAATTGGTAAACAAAACACTTAAAATTAAAAATAAGCAATCGTTGTTTTGTACTTTACTTTTAATTAATAGAACAGACTACTATGCATTAAAGCCGTTTATATTATTTCATAATTATTATTTAGTTATAAAACACAGAAGCTGTACTTAGACATGATTGATCAAATAAGATTTCAATCCAATCACAGCCCAAAGATAGTATGGAGGCCTTTTAAGAAGCCCAATGTGTAAAATACCTCAAAGCCCATAAGCTAAAACCCTAGAGTCTTCCTCTCTATAAAAATAAAAGAGTTGCACATACTGTATTATTATCTAAGGTAGGCTGCCTCTAACCGAGATCAGGCGGCGAGTATTGAGAAACCGTATTACCAAAGTCAATCTTCTTTAGGTGTTTCAGGTTTTGTATTCTATTTCTAAGTGATTAGACGCTTATTCTCCTGTTTTTCGTGTTCAATGTAGAAGAAGGTTGCAATGATGAGATATTTATGAATAAATTGAAAGTGGAAACACTTAATGAACGGTCGACTAAAAATGTCGAACCTGAGCGGTTAGCTGAGCAACTCTATCTTATTGTCTTCTTCCTCTTCAATTTTGCACCTTTTAACTTTTTATTGTTCTCTGTTTTTTTTTTTTTTGAAATAAAGTTTATGTTGCCGTGATGAGAAAAATAAAAAATTGAAAGCACTTTTTGTGCTTAATGAGTCAGTCGACTATAATGTCGATCTGAGCGGTTACCTGAGCAACTTAAATTTCCACCATTTTTTAAATCTTTGTGTTACTATGGATGTTAATTTATTTTTTAATTCCTAAGTTTTTGCTATCTGTGTATTGCACATTTTGATCTGCACAAGATTCAGCAACGCAGCTTGTTTGGTAGATCATCAAATCGCCAATTATTTTCTCATTGAACACAAACAGAAGGAATGAATTAGTGGAATGGAATAATTTAAATATAATTTTAAGACAAATATCTTAATCATTTTCAAACTCTCAGATGATCACTTAACATTCATTTGTATCCAATTTATTTCATTTATCCTATTCATTCCGAAAATAGTTTATTAGTTAGTATTTGGTCATTTGATCATAGACAGGACCATGCTGCACTTGACATTGCTGTCAACTGGGGAAAATACTCAATTTCGACTCTAATTTTAGCCGTATGCCAAATACGATCATAATCCTAAATATGGCTTTAACTCAATTATAATTCGAAAAAAATTACTCAATGTTTTTTTTGTTAACTTACTCAATTTTTTAAAAATGTACCTAATTAGTAAATCTACATTAATTTTAACATAAGAAGAAATTATATAAGAAAAATTTATAAATAGTGTCAAAGTTTTAAATATATTTAATATTGTATAATTATAAATATTTTATTATTCATCTTATAGTGAGATATAAATTTATTAAAGATATGATTAGTAAAAAATATGTTAACTTGTTGGTATAAATCAAAAACAATCATCACCAAAATTTTAAATTATATAAGATAAAGAAGTACAACTGATTAGTGTGCGTTTTTAGGGTATCAAGACATGGAATGTATATTCTTTTTAAAAAAAATTAAATCAAAACAATATCATTTTATTTTGTTAATGGTTGATTAATTTTTGTTAGAATCGATGTAGTTTTAGATACCTTTTAAAAAATTTAAATAATCTTTTGAATTATGATTGAGTTAAAGTGATGGTCAAAATTGGTCATTTTCTAAGTGTTACACGAGACCAGCGATACAAATCTTACATGGCAAGATCTAGTCTTGGATGGCTTCTGCACACTGAAGCGGAAACTCTCTTACTTAAGAGAGAACCATCGGAAATAGTCTTTCTTACATTCCATGGTTTCTTTGCAATGTTGTCATTTTATGGTGACAATATGCTTTTTTTTACCATGAAACATTACTCAACACAAAATGTGAAGAACAACGAAACAAAACATAGCAAGCTTGAAGAATATATTTGTCCGTAAGAAGACAACAACCTATATAGTGATGATGGTATTAGGTTCTCATTAACTCAAAAGAGAAGTAGTTCCTAGTCGTAATCGTATGGTAACCGTGTTCTCGTTGACGCGTTTTAACTGATTAACAGATTCTAATTCTTATCGTATGCTTCAAGCGAAAGCATCTATAAAAAACACGTGGATGATTCCATCCAATTTCTTTTGTTTTATTAGTATTAGACTTTTTTGGACTGACGTTATATATATCTTCACGTTTTGAAGATTTCATTGTCTCCAACTTTGATTAATGATCAATTATTTGATCTCCACCTCTGATATGACTGGATATTTATATTTCGGAACAGTTCTGATATTATTTGAACACTTCTTCTAATATTTAACTCATATCAAAATTATTTTATATTCTGTCATCTATATATATATATATATATATAATTTTCAAACGAATACTATACCATTAAACGATGTGATACAATATAGATACGGTTTACTATGTCACACAAGTTAAACATAATACAAGATGAGATTATAATTCAACAAGAAACAAGAATAAGTCAGATCTAATAAAATACCAATTGCCCAAATCTCCATTAACTTTCAACTCTTCATAAAGATACATCTTTGTAAAGTAAAAGCATTTCTGAAAGAATATTTACATAGTTCAAAACTAACATAAATGGATCTACCAAATACTTTTGAATGAGAAAACTCTTCCCTTCAAGAATCAGATGAACTGTTTCTTTCTTCTCATTGATACCAATTTTCTTTCCACAGACACTACTCCATAAATGAAAAATATTTAAATTTTAAAACTATTCGATTAATCAAATGGAAAATAGAAAACATAAACTTATTTTGAAGCCAAATTATCGCCACCATCATCAATGATCTTCTCAAAAGTCAAAGTCCTTCAACACCTTCTTAACTTGTTCAAGTGTGACAAACAAAATCACCGTGAAGGGCGCTTGTCTCGACACCGTAGGCCAAAACCCCTTGTACAAGGCCATGATCCCTTCCGCTCTCACCGTCTTCATCGCACAATCAACCGCTCCTTTATACGGCGGCGCTGTCCCCGCCACCACCTTCATATTCATCACCCTCGTCTTGATCACATCCACGGGATTCGACGCAACCGAAGCCACAAACCCCGCCGCGAAACTCGACGTCACGTGAGTCGCAAGCCCATCTCTCATCAACCCTTTCTCCAAAATCGTCTCTTTCACCGAGTCGTACGTAGCCAACTGCGACGCCGTCACGAGCATCGCTCTGTTTATCGTCATCGACGATCCTCTCCACAGAGAGGTAACGCCTTCGCCGCGAACCATCTGCGCGATCGCGTCCAAAACGCTCTTGTAGTTTCTCCGGTCCACCAACGGGAGACGACCGTCCGCTTGCATGCGAACCATCGCAACATCCGCCGGGTTTCCAACGGCGGCGCCGATTCCTCCGGCGATGAATCCGGCGGCGAGTTTGCGGGTTAAAGGTATCGACTTTGTTTCCGGGTCGGTCCATTTGGTCTTCAGAATGTCGTATAGACCCATACGGGTCGTCGAGTAGAGAGTCTGACGGAGAACGGTGGCGGAGACGCCGGAGAACAGAGCACGCGTGCCTTCTTGTCGGATGATACGAGATCCGATACCGATGATACCCACGCGCGGAGGAGGAGGTGGGGGCGCGTGGACGGTGGAGGAGGAGGATGTCTGAAAAGCAAGTGCTGGTCGGAGATTTGTCTGAACTGAAGCTGATTCGCCTTGGAGTTGCATTCGGACCTTGATTAGATCAAGCGGGTGGGTCGAACAACCCGCTACGATTGATGCGATCCCTCCTTCAGCGAAACCCTTTAGACCCATTTTTTTATCAAATCTAAATCTAAAATCGAAAATTCAGAAAGGTTGGATTTTTATTCCGAGAAAATCTGACAGAAAAAAGGTTAGATTTTTTTTTTTGTTTTATTAGAGAGACCAGTTGGAATTAGAGCTGATCTCAGTGGAGATTAGGAGATGAGAATGGAGACCGAAAGCTGTAGAAGAAGAATGTGGAACTTGAGGTCTCTGAGACATATGCTGTTTAGACAGAGTTTTTTTTAGAGAAGTGGTGAGAGATTGATTGTTGTGAGGTTGAGGAAGAAGAGAGAAGACAAGTGTTTAAATAAGGGATGTAAAGGATGCGCGGAGTCTTGTTTACTATTTTCCGCCGAGTCAAATAATTAATAAATAAATAAATACACGTTTTCCTGTTTAATTAGGTAGTATCTTGAGACTTTCCTAAATTTTATAGTTTTTGAATTATTCTTTTCCTTTTTTACGAAAGAAATGGAAGCTCAATTTAATACGCACTTTAATTTACTCAACGGACTTGATTAACTGTGCTCACACTAAGAATATGAAAAGTAAGACTTTTGAACAAAGTACTGAAGTCCATTTGTTAAAAAGTGGTAGTAATCGCTAAATTGGTGATATCTTGCATAATTCATGTTTTTAATCTTATATTTTGTGTATAAAATGGTCATTTAAGTTAGTGTTTAGGTTCATATAGGTTGCATTGCATTGCATTTTCATATTTTCAGGTTTGGAGAAGTACAAGGGAAATTTTGGAGCCAAATGGGTCATGAAGCATTCAAAGGAGTGAAGAATAGGCAGGGACTGGCCGCGGGCTACACCGCGGCATACGCAGGCCGCGGCAAATGGATGACGAATCGGACAGGGTTCCACCACGGGTATCACCGCGGCAGAGAGAGGCCGCGGCCAAGAGAGTATCACCGCGGGCTGATGGCCGCGGGTCACGAAGGTCGCGGGCATTACTCGACTAAATGGACAGGGATTCGCCGTGGGCCCCACCGCGGGCTGAGGAGGTCGCGGCCAAGGAAGGAGAGCCGCGGGCTGATGGCCACGGGCCGAGAGTGGTCGCGGTCAATGCTCGACCAAACGACCAGGGTGTCGCCGCGGGCAGAAGGGGTCGCGGCCAAGGAAGGAGAGCCGCGGGCATGTCGCCGCGGCTGATCGTGGGTCGCGGCCGTCGCTTTTTATTTTTATGTTTTGGTTTATTCTGGTTTAATCTGGGTATTGTGATTGAACCAGCTCGAGTTTTAGCTTCATATAAATACTCATAAGACCTAATTTGAGGATCTTATCTTGTTTTCCATCTAAACTCAAGACCATTTTGGTGAAAGTTTGAATCTTTATTAGTTTAATCTTTCTTTCTAGAGTTGTTTGAGTTTATTTAACAATCTTATCATGATTAGTCTTGAATCTATCATGGGTTTAAGCTTGATTATGAAGATTAGTGAGTAGACTCCCTTTTGGACTTATGGGTTAGGGTGATTAGAGTGATTAAGTGAAGATATAGGGTGTTTAATGTTAGGTTTATGTTCTTCCTTGCTTGTTGAGTGTGTTTAATGCTAGATTAGTCTTGATCTCTCTAATCTAGATCTCTAGACATTTCATGCCCGAAAGGTGTTTGATGAAATGTCTGAATCAACTCATCTTTGCTCTAGCTTGATCAACCAAAGACATTTGATGTTAGGATTGCTAGATAGTTATTAGACTAGATCTAAATGCATGTTAGAGTGTGTTAAGCCAAAGACATTTGATGCTTAATGCATAATGACATAGGGACTTGTGTCTTGATAAAGAACTTGTCTATTATTGTGATCTAGACTTAAGGAAGCCCATTATTTAATATCTTACCACCCTACATTGGAACTTAATCACTTGAAGTCAAATACCTATACCCATGAGTCCTTGTTCTCTAGTTAATTAAAAGCTTTAGTTATTGCACTTGCTTGTTCTTGTTACTTCTATTCTCATCAACAAAATTGATTGCACTTAGATTAAGCACTAGATTTGTATTCTCATTGCTTGAAATCACTTAGGATTAGATTGACACTCATCTATACTACTTTGATTAGGATAGAGTAAAATTCTTTATCAATTGGTAACTTATGTTCACACAAAAAGAGGAGTTAGATGGACTTGAATTTCGATAGAATTAGTTTCAAAAGTTAAGATTTGTTAAATTTGCGTAGAGTTATCTGTATATAGTTTTGTTAATTTTTAGAGAGTTTTTGTGTTTTTCTAAGACCAATCAAAATTTTATTTTATAATAACTTAAAAATCCAGATTATATATGATCTTCAGAAGTTGTGTTTAATGATTTAGATTATTAAGCATCAACATCCTAAAAAGACTAGAGTTTCATAAAATTAGGTGGTGTTATTCAAGTATTTTAATAGAGTTCAAATCCAAACGCAATCCAATGTTATTAGAGTGATAGATTATAAATTTTATTTTAAAATTTAGTGTTATTCAATGAATAATTTAAATTCTGTTTTAAAATCCACTGTTATTCAATTTTCAAAGATTTTTTTTTTTGTATTTTGGATTGATTTCAAATCACTTCTTATGAAGTCCCATGAATAAATAACTAAACTCAAAATCCAATGTATACTGCAGAGATTTTAGAACCCATCAAATTAAATTATTTTAAAATTTTAAAATTTGATAGATTATAAAACATTATTAATTGATTTTAAATCACTTATTGAATAAGACCCCTAAGTTTTGAATGAATTTGAAAGTCATCAACTTGATAGTCAAAGATAAAAAAGATTGTCAAAATTTACGAACCAATTACAGTTAAGTTTAAAATGGAATATATAAACTAATAACAGTAAAATTTAAGAATTCTTTTAAACAATAAAATTCCAACTCCTAATATATTTATTTTCAAATATTAGCTTACAGTTTCTATGAATAGATTAAATTACCTTTTCAACAAATTTAAAATTGTTGAATCCATAACATTCTTGTACAATGCATGACACAAAGTTTTACCCTTTTTAGTCACAAATGCAGCTATATATGTGAAGAAAAAAAATATTTTATTCTAAATCAATCTTACAACAAAAAAAGAAAGAAAAGTTGAGTACTTGCTTTGGCATCATTTTCACTATCGTACCGGGTTGGTAGTGTAATTCACTAATTCATTCATTGGTTACAAAATTCAATGGCTATTTATTTTCCCCCAAATGAATTATTTTTTCACCACACATTCACATCATCACATGGGATGCTTCCTTTTTGTTAATGAGATGCTTCCTTAGTTCTTCTGTCCATGTTTATTTATTCTCCAACAAGAATAGATTCCTTTTCTCACAAACTGTTTTAAATTCATTGCATAAATTTATATTCATGTTACCTACCAATGGAAGGCGATGATTTTCTCAAGGCAGGCTACATACTATGGTTTAAATTTGGTTTTGATTAAGGTTTGTAAGGTATTGTTTTGTCATTAAATATAAAATAAAAGCTATTTTTCATTTTGTTGTATTTGTGTAACACTTTTTCTTAATCCGAAGGATTTAAAAGGATAAACTAAAATTTAATAGTCAGCTTTTTCAGTTTATTTTTTTTGATTAGTTTGGGATATGATGGAAAGATCCATACTAATCCCTAAAGGATGATATAGTCTATCAATACTCTTTTACTAGATATTCAAATGGACCGAAATAAATAATCATATCTATGTGAGTGTTTATGAATAATGTAACTTAATTTTATGCAATGGGAATCAAAGCTGAAACGTATGAGTGTCACAAGCCCGTCCTCATACCACTCCATTACAAGGTTACGGATTTTCATTTCAATTTTGTTTTGAGAAAAGGTAGCTTTTTTGTTTGCTTGATTCTATAGCTTCTTTGTGATGTAAATTATGTATATATATTGCTTACATGTAATTGTAATTCTTAGTGAATTTAATGATATTTTTGTTACTCTATTTGATAAACATTGGATAACAAGAAAACATGATGTATTTTTATTCTATAGAATGTGGCTTTTTTGCCTTATGAATTAAACCACATTTGATATAAAGTATTTTTAGAATAATCAGAATTTAAATATTAGTTTTATATTTGTGTGAAACTATATATGTACTTGTAATTCGGAAATTTCATTGTTAACCAAAAAATAACATTGGATATATGTGTTAAAATGATTATTTAGACGATATGTGAATATTTTATGGTGACTATTAAGACTGACAGTTCTTCGTCTGCCTCCTGTATAAACAACACTGCACAAGTCAAGTGTCGTTGGTAGAAAAGCCTCACCCGAGCCGAGCACACTGTTCTCAGTTTCTCACATGGATGGATCTCTGAAAAGCATGATGTACTTTTTCTTCTATTTTGATATGGGGTAGTGGCTGATCTAGTAGAACTTTTAATTGGGGACACAACTACAAACTTTAAAATTAGACAGAGCATTATCTTAAATTTGAGATAATTACTTTAAAAACTTCAAGATTTAAGCTAAGTAATTAAACAAAATCAAAAATTAGTTGGGGCACGTGACCCCGTACGTTATCAGCTACATCAGCCCCTGATATGGGAGCCCAACTCATAGCATGCAACTCACTCTTCACAGTTCGCACACACACGCCCATGATCGATTGTTATATTTTCGGCCACGATATGAACGCATTCACCAAAAATAAGACCCACCATATAGGCTACCGTCGAAGACTAGAACGTGTCAATTATTTTGAGCTTTTTATTTATATAGTATGCAGTTAGCTAGCTTGTCGTGACCATCCTGGCCAAAACTCTGTATATTCCTAAACTCATGACCATGATAGACTTCTTAATGGAATTCTTCTCTATTATTATTTATTTTATTTTATTTTCTGAATATGTTATCGAACTAATGAACTACCAACGATCATTTTTATTTCACCCTCTGTCCTCCGTCTCATCGTCTCAAAGTTGGGCCACTCACTCTTAAATTCTATAACTACCAACAATTGTAGATTTCTAGGAAGTCAAATTTCCATTCAAGTTAATGTTAATAAAATCCAAGATTTTTTCTTGCACAGTATGCAATTTCTTTTTTTGGGCAAAGCACAATATGCAATTTCTATATGTTCAAAATAACTGAAAGAGAAAAAGAGACTCGGCAGATTGATTGATTGTTATTTTTGTTGCATTTTAACTACTTTTAACAATCTTGAATTCTATGACAGTATTTAAAAAAAACTAGCAGGTTATTCATTTAAAAATACTTAATAGTAAAAACTATTATATTTATAGAAAAACATTTAAACGTCTTTTCCGCTTCTTTATTCGTATTTAGATGTTTCTACTTTTATTTTATTTTATTGGCAATTTGATCAGATAATATTTTAAGACTAGTAATATTAACTAACAGTTCAAAAAGGTTAATTAATTTTACAAGGTTATGTTACCTAGCAATTCTATACGTACTTGTAGATTTTATTTATATTAAGAAGCTGCCCTTTAAGTAAAAAAACATTATAAAATGTGCAATATATCTATTATTTATTTGGCAGCACGCATTGTTCATTTATTTTATAAAAATCAAAAAGATGTATCGAATATGGTATCAGAAACCATATGGTAAAGTGATGCAGCGTGGATCACATTTTCTTTCCGGTTTTACTTTATTTTATGTTCTAGATAATTGTTAAGTTTCCTATTTACTTAGGGGGTTAGAATTAAGACTTATAGATATAATGTTAGATCATAATCCTTAAGGACTTAGGACTTATCCTATTGCTATATATAGTATTCTCTAATCTTTGTAAAGGGACACATTAGTATTGATTTATAAAACAAAGCTTTGTGCTTTAAAACCCTTGATTACGGCTAGTTCATTGGTTGAACTCAACGGATTCAAGTTCATAGGTTCGTTTGGGAATTCTCAGACTAAACAATCGTTCTTATCCTATCAGTTACTCTATCAGTTGGTATCAGATTCAGACGTTTGATTCCTTAATCAAACAAACCGATCATGGCACCACGCAAGACAATGACGGACGAACAACAGGAGGAAGTACGCCTTATGTTCGAAACATTGACCACAAACCTTCAAGGTGCGTTGCAAACAACTGTTCAAAACGCCCTTACCACCGTTCTTCAAGATCAACGCGCTCAACGCGAAAATCAAGCAGATCCGCAAGATCCTCCGCCTCGACCCCAACATCATGCTACTCAACTCAACGCATCAGATGATGACGAGCTTGTCGACAATGTTTTTGCTCACCAAGGTCACGACCACTATCCACGACGTGGTGGTCAACAAATACACCATTATCGGAACGATGAGCAAGACCAACGAGTTAATAATCCACCACGATGGGAATCTAGTTTTCGCTCAGATATCCCGGAGTTCCTTGGAACACTAAACGCAGAAGATTTCATAGACTGGTTACACGCGGTGGAAGAGATTCTAAAGTTTCGACAAGTTCCCGATGACATGCGAGTTCCTCTTGTTGCAACACGCTTCAAAGGAAGGGCTATGGCATGGTGGCAACAACTCAAGGAGTCACGCCGACAGGATAATAAACCACGCATCAACTCATGGGATCGCTTGACCAAACACATGCGTCGTGCCTTCCTCCCATACAATTACGAACGTACGCTATACAACAAACTACAAAGCCTAAGACAAGGTACTCGTACAGTTGAAGAATATGCTACAGAGTTCTTCTACATGACGGCGCGAATGACTACAGGCAAAACTGAGAAACAACTCATCTCACGTTTCATCGGGGGGTTACGATCTCAACTTCAAATCGCTCTAGCACAATTCAATCCTACAACAGTTTTCGAAGCATACCAACGTGCAATCTCTATGGAGTTACAACTGCGATCATCCTGGACATCTTCTTCACGGTCACGCTTGCCACAAACCCCTGTAATCGATGGTGCCAGACAAGGGACAGACAGATCAACACACCGATTGGAGCCGACCAAACCAGGCATCAATGCTGAGGCTATTGTTTCCTCACGACCAGCTCGTACCAACGCCCTGCATTGCTTCGCGTGTGGAGAACGTGGTCACATTCAAACCGCATGTCCTAAACAAGCAAAGCGTGGGCTGATGATTCAAGAAACAGAGGAGGCAGAGCCACATTTTGATGACTATGATGCTACCGACGACGACAACACGAATATCATTCAAGGAGATACTGGTCTTAGCCTCGTCCTCCGGAGGAATTGCCTACTTCCTAAAGCATCACAAGAATCATGGCTTCGTACCAACTTATTTCGTACGACTTGCACCATCAACGGACGTGTCTGTAAACTCATCATAGACTCAGGAAGTTGTACTAATGTCATGTCTTATGCAGCAACCCAGAAACTTGGCCTCACCGTCACACCACACCCTTCTCCTTATCCGCTTGCCTGGCTCAACAATGGCACTGAAATCAACGTAGCAACACAAGTTCTCGTCTCTTTCTCTATTGGTAACTACAAGGATTCAGTGACTTGCGACGTTATTCCTATGGACGCTTGCCATTTGCTTCTAGGACGACCTTGGCAGTTTGATCGGGATGCTACTCATCGTGGAAAAGCAAAAACTTATTCTTTTGTGTTTGACAATCGTACGATTACACTAGTTCCTTCCAAGGAACAACTCGAGCCCAGTACCCGTGTGGCCACGACTTCTTCCAAAACCGACACAACGACTACAAAGATGTTTCTCACGCTTCCCAAAAGCGAGTTTGAGAAGCAAATACACGAGGCTGAGGTTTTGTGGGCGTTAGTGGCTACACCAGCTCCGATGGCGATATCAAACAACCCGTCTGAGTCTTTCCCTCCTTTGCTCACAGAATTCAGTGATGTCTTTCCATCTGAGCTTCCAAATAGCTTACCGCCTTTACAACACATCCAACACCATATTGACTTAGTACCCAATGCAGTCCTTCCCAACCGGCCGCATTATCGTATGAGTCCCCAAGAACATGATGAATTACGTTGCCAAGTAGAAGAACTTCTTCAGAAAGGACACGTTCGCGAAAGTCTTAGCCCAGCGGCGGTACCCGCTTTACTCATTCCAAAGAAAGATGGGTTGTGGGGAATGTGTGTTGATAGTCGAGCTATTAACAAGATAACAATGCGTTACAGGTTTCCGATTCCACGTCTCGACGATCTCCTTGACCAAATCGGACATGCCACATTGTTTACTAAACTCGACCTCAAAAGAGGCTATCACCAGATATGTATACGTCCAGGGGATGAATAGAAAACAGCTTTCAAGACAAGAGAAAGTCTTTTCGAATGGACGGTTATGCCTTTTGGTCTATCGAATGCACCTAGTACATTTATGCGAGTTATGAATCAAGCTCTTCGCCCGTTCATCGGCAAATACGTGGTTGTATACTTTGATGACATCCTGATATTTAGCAACGACATGCCTAGGCACTTATCTCACCTTCGAGATGTCTTGGAAGTCCTAAGACGCGAGAAACTCTACGCTGCTCGCCACAAGTGTGTTTTTGGTGTGAATCACGTATTGTTCTTAGGTTATATTGTTTCCAAAAAGGGTTTACAAGTCGATCCAGGTAAGGTGGAAGCAATCAAGTCGTGGCCAACTCCTCGCTCTATTAGCGACGTACGAAGCTTTCACGGCCTCGCATCGTTCTATCGTCGATTTGTACACCACTTCAGCAATATTGCAGCACCCTTAACATACTGTATGAAAGGTACTACGTTTCTTTGGACACCTGAGGCTGCTAAAGCATTCGAAGAACTCAAGAACCGTTTGATCTCGGCTCAGATCTTGGCCTTACCAGATTTCACTCAGGTATTTGAGCTCCATTGTGATGCTTGTAAGCTAGGAATTGGAGCAGTACTTAGCCAGTCAGGACGCCCTATTGCTTTCTTCAGTGAAAAGATTGCTGGTTCCCGGGCTCGTTACAGTACTTATGATGTTGAATTTTATGCTATTGTTCAAGCCATTAAACATTGGAAGCACTATCTTTTCCACCAGGAATTCATCTTGTATACCGATCATGACGCTTTAAAACACTTGGGAAGCCAGGATAAAATTTCTTCGCGTCACGCTTCCTGGATAGCGTTTCTACAACAGTTTACCTTTGTGATAAAGCATCAATCTGGAAAAACTAATAAGGTGGCTGACGCCTTAAGTCGCAGGCATACTTTATTAACGACAATGCATGTTTCGACACCGGGTTTTGCTGTGTTACCAGACTTGTATGTATCAGATCCCTTTTTTGGTCCGATTTGGTCGTCCTTAAAAGCTGGAGTTCGGTCAGAGTTTGTGTTGCAGGATGAGTATATCTTTCGAGGCACTCATCTTTGTGTTCCAGAGAGCAGCCTTCGGCTCAAGATTGTTAAGGAGATACATGAAGAAGGTCACGTCGGCCGTGATAGGACATTGCAGTTGGTAATGGATGCTTATTTTTGGCCTTCATTGCGCCGTGATGTGTCTCGATTTGTCGAGCGATGTGTAGTGTGTCATCGATCAAAAGGTCATGCTTCCAACTCGGGGTTGTATTTACCGCTTCCGATACCGACTCAACCGTGGACTGACGTTAGTATGGATTTTGTCTTGGGTCTTCCTCGTACTCACGGGGTCATGATTCAATCTTCGTAGTGGTTGATCGTTTCTCCAAAATGGCGCACTTCATACCCTGCAAAAAGATGACCGATGCAGTCTAGGTCGTAGTCCTTTTCTTCCAGAGATTTACCGAATTCATGGCTTACCGTTATCAATTGTTTCGGATCGAGATTCACGCTTTCTTAGTCACTTTTGGAGGTCTCTTTGGCGTCTCTTACGTACAAGTCTCGATATGAGTTCCGCTTACCATCCACAGTCCGATGGTCAAACTGAAGTTACTAACCGTACGTTAGGAGATATGCTTCGTTGCTTGGTTGTTGATAACATCAAAACGTGGGATTCAGTCTTATGTCAGGTAGAATTCGCTCATAATCATGCCATCAACAAGAGTACACGCTTTAGTCCCTTCCGGGTAGTCTACGGCATTGTTCCTCGTGGTCCAATTAATCTGGGAATTGCGCCAGATGCCACCCGTGACCATGGACAAGCAATAGATTTTGTGGCAAATGCTTCAGCAATACACGCTCAGGTTCACGACAATCTGCAACTTTCAACTGCAAAATACAAGGAGAGTGCTGATCGCCATCGTCGCGATGTACAATTTCGAGTTGGCGACCGTGTTTGGGCTGTCCTTACTCGCGAAAGATTCGCACCAGGAGAGTATAACAAATTGAAGTCACGCAAAGTGGGTCCATTGGAAGTCCTAGAGAAGATTAATAGTAATGCGTATCGTCTTTTGTTGCCTCCAGATGCTCGCTATTCTGATGTTTTTAACATCAAACACCTCATTCCATTTGTGGATCACGATGATGCTACAGATCCGAGGTCGGATCTTTCGTCACCCCGGGTGACCTGATGCAGCGTGGATCACGTTTTCTTTCCGGTTTTACTTTATTTTCTGTTCTAGATAATTGTTAAGTTTTCTATTTACTTAGGGGGTTAGAATTAAGACTTATGGATATAATGTTAGATCATAATCCTTAAGGACTTAGGACTTATCCTATTGCTATATATAGTATTCTCTAATCTTTGTAAAGGGACACATTAGTATTGATTTATAAAACAAAGCTTTGTGCTTTAAAACCCTTGATTACGGCTAGTTCATTGGTTGAACTCAACGGATTCAAGTTCATAGGTTCGTTTGAGAATTCTCAGACTAAACAATCAATCGTTCCTATCCTATCGGTTACTTTGAGTGTTAGAGGTTTAAGAGCCATCCAATCCAACGTGATAAAAATATTTGCTTAAAATCAAAGAATCTTCTTACAGCCTCAGAGACTTACCTACCTCTCACTAGACCATTGATGGCTCTTAATGCATCTCATAAAAATGTATTCCACGTTTCTATATTTAATTATGTCTTATATACAAAACACATGCAAATTTATATTCAAAATTATCAGGTTTACTATATGCCAATGTTTTCAGACCAAACAAAACCCGACCTACCTACCTCTCACTGACTACACCATTGATAGCCATTAATATCATCTCATGAAAACTAGATGTAGAATATTCAATAGCTTTATAATTATTGTTAACCATCATATTATTCTTCAAAATAAATACTTTAAATAATTATTTATTTATAAACTTTATAGATAGTGACATATCATTTTTATTTTACTAATATGTGGTTAACCTTCGAACCAGTTATCCAGTTCCCAAAGTAATTGTTCGTTGTCTAAGTCAGATTTTAAAACATTTCATATAAATCTTCTATCTAACTAGTCCAAGCTAGTGTCATATTTCAGATTTATTAGAAAATCCAAAATGAATAAAATATTCCACTATATTTACCCATAAAGATTAATCGGGTCCTGGTCTAGAATACCTCATGTCATATAAAATAACTCGAAGATAGTTGCAAATTAACTATAGAGTTGAAGATAGTTGCACGGTACAACTTTTTTTTTTGCACGGTGCAACTTGAATATAGTTTTTTTGTTTCTTTGTTTGTAAACTGCTTGCATATAGTTGAACATGGTCACACGTTACAACATCGTTGCATTTTTTTCATATTATTTTTGTTTTGTAAAATTACGATGACAGCTTGAAGCCGATATTTTATGCATCTTGCCAAGTCCTTAGTCCTTTTTTTTTTGCTTAACAAGTCCTAATCCTTGTTGAAGCCCTTAAGAAATCAGTTATACAAACCCAAAACTCTTTTATTTTAAAAATTTATGATCATTTTATAACTAGTTGTCACAGTTATCCAATACAAGTCACATGTATACGGAAATAAAATATAATTAGATAAGTAATAAATAAATAAATCAGAGTTAAAGTATTATGGTTAGTGGCTCGAAGAGGACATTTGGGCCAAAAGAGTGTAAAATCGTTATATAATGACTTGTACAACTCTCCCGCCGAGTAAAAGCCGTTTTAATTAAATTTTTTATTACAAACTCACACGTGTCTCCGAGGATGTCGGAGTGGCCAAGAGTTGACTGTTGACTCTTTCAGTTTTCCCACTTTATTTTTTAATAAGAAATTCTTCTCTTCTCGGGAGAAAAAACAAGTCTCTATTATAAGACAAACGGGTCTATCGAGATGCTCCAATGGGCCTATCTCATTTATACTGGGCTTAGCTCTGGTCCTATGCATATTAAAGGAAACACATTAAATGATTTCCTTGAAAATGTTTCATCCAGGAGAAATTATATTATTGGTAAAGATGATTTCCCTGAAGATGGATAGATTAGGTGATGCTATTACACGAATGATTAAGAACAATGAGAGAAATTGTATAAACGTTAGGGCGGACATTTCAGCTTAAATTTAAATTCGGTTTGATTTGGATTCGGTTCGGTTTGAATTGTTTGGGTCTAAAAAACATATATAAAGTCAACCAAAATTAGTTTAGTTTGGTTTATGTTCCGTTTGTGTTCGGTCTAGTTTAGTGTTTTTTTTTGTTTAGTTCAATCGAGTTGATTTTTAGTTTTGTTCTAGTTCGGTTACGGAAATATAATTTATAAAACATAAAAATCATCATTTGAGGCTAAACTAATAAATTTCCATCTTTAAACATAAAACAAATATCACAATAAAAATTTAGAAGATACAATCTAATAGTTTATATTATTATTTTTGAACCTAATATAAATAGCATAGATAATTTTTGGTTGTAATGATAATGTATAATATTCACTATATTATTTTATTGTTAGTTGTATTTCTTCTATTCATTTGGAAGTAAAATTTCTAAAATTATATTTAATTTCTAGGTTAAATGATAAAATATCTTAAATGTTATTATTAGTATATTTATTTAATTTAATTAAATAAACATTTCAATTTTCATTTCGGTTGGATTGATAAAACCTTTAACCGAATGGTTGGAACACATACTTTAATTTGGTTTGGGTCGGTTTAGGTTCTATTTGGTCGACATGGTGTGGTTGGTGTGGTTCGGTTCGGTTTTTAGCCCACCTCATTTCCGTTTGTAATTTGCTAACAAGTTACTATTGTACACAATTTTTAGAAGCAACAAGCACATCTTCTCCGTCTTTTTTTTGGAGAATGTCTCATGGAATATGACTTGTTTATGCAAACATTTCAGGGTACTTTATGAATGGTAACTCTTTCATTATTGTTTGGTTATAGATATCAAGCAAAACAAGCCCAAGACGAAGAAGAAAGCAAGAATTCATTAGAACAATAATAAGATGTATAGATATTACAAAAGCCACTAAATCATGCCAGAAACACACAACAACAACAACAAGGAGAACATGCATCAAACAACATCAAAAGAATAAGAAACATTACAAACATGTGCAAATAGCGTGAGCCAAAGACGGTAATGTGTTGTGTGGCAGCAGCTAAAGGGCTTAGTCTCACTTGGAAGGTGGTGGAGTAAAGAAAGGGATGCTAGGAATGCTGGTGGGAATATTAAAGGGGAAGTTGTTTGGAATGTTAAATGGGAAATTAGGAATATTGATTTGTGGGAAGTTTGGGATATTAATGGGTTGTGTTGGGTTAGGCAATGAAGGTATCTGTGTGCTCGGTAATGGTGGAAGCGCTGTGGGTTGAGGAAGAGTTGGCTGAGGAAGAGAAGGAGGCAATGGTGGCATTGTTGTTTTGGGAAGAGGTGGGAATGTTGTTGTAACCGGTGGCTGAGTCGCTGGTGTTGATTGGAGAATATGGCGACGAGCAGATAGACCGGTGAATAAGCTTGTGAATGTCACTGCAATGACAAGGGATGATAACCATGAGACCATTTTTTGGTTTGATTTGTTGTTACTAGAGAGAGATATGGGGTTTGTGTATGTTTTTGAGTTTGATTGTGAGTTGTGATGGAGTGATTATGAATGAGTTTGTGTGTACTTATAGAGAAGTTAATTAGGGCTTGAGGTTTGATGGGCAGTAGGTGAGGTGAGGTTAGAAAATTTGATTGTTGGTGCAACTTACTAACACTTCGGACAAGAAAGACTTCTTCCCTATAAGCCACTATGACATTAGCACTTTATCTTTTGTTGACCAACCTTAGATTGCAAGTTTTTTTATAATCTGAAAGAAAAATCCTTTTAAATAAATTTATCATATTACATTTTCCATTACAATATTATAAAACATATCTTCATAGTTCATATGAAATATTACATACATCTGCAAACGAAGTATGTGAGATCACATATAGATGCTAATATGTTGTGTTATACAATGGTTATTAGTTTATATAATTTGTATATTTAAGAAGTCACACATTGGTTATATTTATCAGAAAATATAAAATTTATAGAGTTAGCTAGTCTTCAATCTTTCCATCTATTCACCCATGACCATATCAAGATTCATGAACAAGAAGAAGCTCAGATGATGAGTAACAACATGTTGTCACCTCTTTCCTCAGTTTCAGCAACATGCAAACTCGAATTATATGCTTGGAGATATTCAAATAAAAAAACTTGTACATACAGATTAAGGGTGTGACTGGTTTTCCCGCTACCACCCGCAAACGCAGCTTTTGCGGTTGGTAGCGGTTGTTGGCGTTTTGTAACAATCATACAAAACGCTACAAATCGCTTCAAACCGTTATAAACTTCTAAAATTCAAAAGCTGGTTCCAGCTAGCGTTTGCGGTTGCGGGCGGTAGCGGGAGGGTAAAAAAATTATTTTTTTTTCAAAAAACTATATAAATAAAAAATAAAAATATTCAATTAAAATTTTAAATTGAAATAATAGAAATACTAATTTATATATATTATATATTAATTTTATTTTATAAAACTTTAAAGAAAAATATTTCTATATTTTTTATTAAAATTAATATTATAATTTTATAAATATAATTTTTATATTTATTATAATAATATGATTTTCATTATTTTTATAATTATATAAAATATAAATATTGTTCATTTATATTTAACAACTGTTGTATTTGGTGGTTAACCAGTCATAAGTATCCCGCAAACGCAACAATTTTTAACTGCTTTACCAGTCGTCCAAATCTCTTAATAACATATAAAATCGCAACTACCCGCATCCGCAAACGCCCGCTGCGGTTACACCAGTCAGCCCTTAAGTGACAATTGTTTCTAAAGACAGTAAATACGTTCCACAACAGTTTTTCTTTGTCAGTTTTTTTTTGTTAGGCAATTATTATCTTTGCCTCTTTTGTTTGTGCAAAATCTATGCTTTATGTGAGCCAATACATACAAGATCACCATAAACAAAACCAATTTCTTCTTCCATGTCTCACCTGTAATAAACAAAGTCTTATCAACACTAAACAAAGTATTATCAACACTAGTATAGAGGATAAAATCTAAATCTTTAAGAGTGTAAAAGTGATGGATGAGATAAATAATTTGCAACTCTTTACAAATTTATTTAAAGAAAAACAAAACTTAAATCTGAATTCTTGTGTAGGAAAAAAAACAAAATTTTGAATTCTATGTTAACATCTGATTCTGGTCAAGGAACTCTTCATAAGCAGATGATCCACTAGAAGAGTCACTTTCGTATCGGTCTTCTTCCTTTGGAGACAGAGTAGGCGAGAGTTGGAGCTTCTTAGAACCTGCAGCACAGCAGAGAAAGTTGTATCTCTTGTCTACATATAACAAAATGATTTTATTATGTTGTATCAAGAACCAAATTACCTTTAGTAGTGTTTTGGTTTTGGAACTTCTTAGAGTGACGCCTGATGAGTTTCTTAGCTTTAGTAATCGTCAACTGTCTTGCAAAAGGAGAGAAGTCTGCTTCATTGTCACTCCACTCCCCTGGGAAGCTTTCTTCTTCTTCACCTCTCATTGTTCTAAGCACAAACTTCTTTGCCTTTCGCCTTTGTGTATTGAAGATACCTCTAATAGATGTGACAAACCCATCACCTGCATTGTCACCAGGACGCTTAACCAATGCACCTGGATCTTGATCTGATTTCCCTGACTCGTCTTTGTCTTTCAAACCAATCTCTTCTTTTGGAACATGTGTCTTGTCTTTGAACTTCTTCATCTACAAAAAAAAAAACCCCAACAAAATGACTCAGTGACACATCAAAACATATGCATTTTGATTAATGGTTGGTGTGTGTGGAATGGTCTTACTTGCATCCCGGTTACTGACTTGAGGACTCCCCATATGATATGCTTCTTAACTCGAGAGAAGAGTCTCCTCCATGTTCCACTGAACTCGACTCGATGAAATGTGTCCATCAACAGCTTCATGTCATTCACAACAAATCTTGAACCCTCATAAGTGATCAACAACTCCACCTGACTTATCTTGATGGTTTGGAACTGCATTATCTTCTGTGGCCTCGACTTCTTGTCTTCCAAAGACTTCTCTGTCTTCTTCTCTTCATGAACCGACCGGCCAGCCTTGGCAGTTTTTGCATCCTTGAGCTTGTTCTTTGAGGATTCACCCTGATGATCCATGGACTGTAGAACAAGTTCATTAGCTACCGATTCAGCCACAGTTTCTTCCCATGTTCTGTCAAAAGAGGATGTTCTTCTCAGTTCTGACCCTGAACTACGGATGGATCTTGACTTTTGATTCTTTGAACCCTGAAAGCATTTCACATTAACATTTCAAGATATTGATACCAATGTAAGAAAGAAAGGAAGGAAGCTGAAAAGCTTCACCTGGCCTAGATCAGATGCAGAGAGCAAAGCTGCTGCTTCTTGAGCAAACGAGCCTTTCCTGACTCTCCTTGAACCTGCCGTTGTTGACACCTTCCAGACTTCCTGGGAGCATACAAAAACACAAGCGTGAGTGAGAGTGATAACATAACTTTAGAGCATCCCATTAGCTACTACAAGAGATGAACAAACAAAACCTCTCTTCTATGGGAATGTTGCTCCTCTCCTGGGAAGATGTACTCCCACATCAGTGTGTACATTGCTTCCGTCAAATGGATCTTTAGAGGATAGATTTCGACCTGTCAACCAAACACAAGAGAACTTCAGTCTTTGCAATAAGCTTTTAAGTTTCTTGGCTCTTGTAAGATAAAAAAGGAACTTGCCTGGAAAAGTTCATAAGGAGCTTGTCCGTCTTTTGGGACTCCTTGTCTTGCATCTACCTGCAGCATCACTTTCCTGCATATAGTAGTGTGGCAAGAGCATATAACCATTACCAAATGATGATTATCTACAAGTCCCTAAATATGTGTAAAAAAAAGAAAAGAAAGGAACTCACTGGCCCCATTCTGGAGGAGGATTCCATGCAGAAAGAACAGTATCACACTTGGCATTAGGCAAACAGTTCCTCAGGACAAAGTATCTTGTTGTGAACTGAGCAATCCCAATATCTCTCAAGTCCCGGTTAAAATCATAAACCTGCAAGCATTGTGAAACATCATCTTAGAGACTTTCTTTCCAAAACAATAGATAGAACATCATGGACTTACCATATTGTCTATTTCAACCTCAGAGAATGTTTTGCCATCTAAAACCATAGACCAAACTACTTTGCTTATTTGCAAAGAAATGCGCATAGCAGAGGATGGTCTTTTGTTCTTATCTTTCTCCAACAACCTTAGCTCTGCAGCATTCTTCACAGAGACACGCAGTGCTGTATACGCTGCCTTCCTTGATTGTCTCACATCGATGTACGAGTTCCTAAGTCTCTCCACCTATACATATGATATGCTTAGTTCAATGCATAAACAAAATCTATATAACTTTTACACAACTCTTTTCTCACCAGTATTGGCCTCCCACAAGTGATCATCCACAAGAAATCACTATCCTTTTCAAGATTTATGTTTCCTGAGTTACTTTCATTCTGTGTTAACTTTCTTACATCATCAAGAAGCAACCTCTTATCCCTCTCTTTATGTTCAAGTTCAATTTTGGCAAGTTCTACTTCCTCAACTCCATCAGGAACTACCTCATCTATTTCCTCTTCAACTTCATCATCTTCTTCACCAGATAGTTTCAAACTATCATTCTGAGGCCTGAATGTATAGTAAGACATAGTCAGGGTGATACTGTACAACCACAAAAGAAGTGTTAGTAACTTAGCCTAAACTTACTTTGGTAACCTGGCAAACAAAAGATTGGACAAAACATCCAACATAACTTGAAACTGACGTGATGTCATAGACGCTGTAATATTACGTGAATTGAAAGTAAGCTCTTTAAGTGGCTTCACCTGTATCATATAATAATGGATATATATATAGTCTCTCATTCAAATAATGTTACTAATTAAAAACGAAGAAAATATATATTGCAGATAGGTTTTACCTTTAGGTCAGGACTCACACCTTTGTGCCTGATGTACTGAAAGTACATGTCACAAGGCATGAATACTCTTTCGAGAAGTGCACCAGTACGCTTTGCCTTTGGAGAGCTTCTTCTAATCTTTGGTAGCCATTGCACTCCAGCTCCTGGATCAACATCTGTTGGTGCCACATGAGCTTGTACGTGCTCCAACATCATGGACACTTCATGACGTGTCCATGTCATGTCAGTGCCATCATTCTCAGGAGTTTTATCAGGTTCATTCTCATTTTGGACAGCCTTCTCAATCATGTCATACCCAAGATGAACAACCGAATGAAATGAACGTGCCAGAACACGGCCACTAGCAGCAGCCAGCAAAAACCTACCCTGATAAGTGAAGGCACAATCATCTTAGTTGTGGTAATACTTTACTATATAATACCAGTTTTTTTTAAAATCCGTCTAGACACTAATCTCATGTATAGAGCCAACTACTGTTAGAGATCTCTTGAACATTGTCTGATACTTTACAATATAACACATGTACAAGTTTGACATGTATTTTGAAGGCATATAGCTGAAGTAATGTTGTTAAGACTAAAGTTTGAACTATACTTACATTAACGTCTTCTGAATGGAGATTGAACTGTGGCTCAATAACATTCACCATAAAGTGCCGAGTTCCTTCTTCCTCTGAACCATTTGTGGCTTCTGCACCAAGACAAAATGAACATGGTGAAGCATAAGATTTGCTTGAGAGAGGAGTCACTAAGACTTACCAAGTGGGAAAGATGCAAAGTTCTCTGTCTTAATTGGTTCTGATGAAGGTGATGAAACAACTTCCACAGGCTCCTTAGTTTGGGAAGCGAGATTCTCATCTTGAGGAGCTTCTGATTCAGAACTCTTCTGATTACCCTCAAGTAACTTTCTCTGTGCATACTGACGTGATGGGGAAGGCTTAGGTGGTTGAAATGCTTTGGACATCCCACCAACAAAAGCCAAAACAGCATCTCTGTTCTCTATGTTCCACAATAGTTTCAGACTATAAACAAAGATACGCTGACAGTTGTCTGCTATCACAACATTAAACCCATCATCATCACTTGGATCAGAATGTGAATTCTCCTGATCACTCTCACTATCTCTATCATTTGTAGGTTTAGCATCAACTTTCTCACGGTATATCTTCCCTTCCTCTTTCCACACCATCATTCTTTCAGGGTCAGCCTTAGGAGCTTGCCTCCTTATAGTGAAGTAGTCTGACGAAAATAGAAACCCTTCATCAGGATGCTTCTCCGGGCCATTCTCATGAGTAGCTTTACCAGTTGAACCAGACTGTGAGCTTGTCCTTGTCATCTTAACTGTCTCATGATCCTTTTTGATAAAGGCTTTAGGTACATGCAGGTCTATTCCTTGGTATACAGGATCAAGAGTCTGACGTATGCAATCAAAAGTGAATACTTGGTTGCCACGGCTCAAGCACATTTCATATTTGAGCTTGGTCATGTTAAACGTCAAGCCTCTTGCAGGGTTATCAGGATCAAGTGTCTTATGGTTTATACAGATAGGTGAAACATCTGCACGGAGCATAAACTCTGTCATCACTCTGTCCATAGACAAGTTCCCTGATCTTGGGATTCTTGGAACACCAAAACGTGGCCATCTAGAGAATGTGCGGATCTTGAGAGGAGGAAGATAGTTCATGTTCCAGAATCTGATCAGCCATGCCATATCATGAGCACCTACGTTTAACGTAGGTGGGTGAATAGACTCTTTCTTAGGCTTACACTCTGATCCAGAAGGGTTATGTCTCTCAGGTCTTAAGGTGATGTCAAAGCGTAGAGAGAGAGAAGTAGACCTAAAAGGATCATAGATGTACTCACGAGCCTTACCTTCAACAGGCAAAGCATAAAGATAATGATTCATTGGACTTCCAGACTCGCATTCCCAGTCCATCCTGACTTCAAGACTGAACCGTGGAGCCTCAAGGAAAGGGTAACTTTCTGGACAAGGCGGTGAGTTAGGGTAATGTCTAGCCAAACTCTCAAAACTGGTCATGTAAATTTTCATTTCATCAGCAGAGAAGTGTATACGGCCATCTGATTCCTGGATCTCCACGGCCGCAGAGGTCATCTCAAGCTTGTCATGCTTTTCATAAGGGTCAGGAGTAGCAAGAATAGTCCACTTTGTCTTGGAAAAAGACAAGGTTGTGTTTCCATGGATGTAGTTTCTCATCTCATCCCACCATGGTAAACTCTTCTCCTTCTTGGGAGGCATGATAAGGCCAGGACCCTTGAGACTTAGATTAGCTCTACGAAGAGCAACAGTGAAGGAATAGCTTAGATCAGTAAGTACTGGTTCATATCCAACTCCAAAAGAGACCTCTCCTTTCTCGAAATGTAATGGTAAATCCAAGTATGTTTTCATTCCAGGTGTTGTTCCACCAGCTGAACGAAGCATCTGCACCTTTCTCCATCTTCCTATGAACACCTCATGGAGTACTTGAGGCTGAAAAGCTGTTGCCTGCTGAGCCAGCACAAGACGGCCTTCACATTTACCAAAAGCTGTTGAGAGAAGTGGAAAAGTATAATCTCTTATCTGAACAACAAGAGTTCCAGTTTTCAACACAAGATTGCTTCCATAAAGACGCGAAAAGGGTATGTCCATTTCTTGAGCTACAGGATCAAGATTCCTAACCATTTCAATCATCCCATCTTCACCACCACTTATAGCAGTTAAACTTAGATCCAAATCAGTAACAGAGACAGAAAGAAGAGATCTCCTTGAAGTGCTAGTCTTAAAACCAGCTTGAAACCCTTCTTTACAAGCACCTGAACCATCTGCAGCTTTCAAGCTCTGACAAGACCTGTAATATGACTCAAACGACTGTTTATATAACTTTTCCTTCAACCTATTCATAACCACAGGATCTTGCACGTCTACTTCTTCTCCCTCAAAATAAATCTTCTTCTCACTACCACCATCTGAGGCCTCATCTCCCTCGGCTTTAGGCACCTGGTTTACACTAGCAATCAGTTCATCAAGAAACTTGGACCGCACGGCTAACTCACAAGCTTCTTTTCTCATGAGATGATAATGCTCATCAAGCCACCCTTGGAGTGGTTCTTCCTCAATATCAAATCCTAACTTCCTGATCCCGAATCTCACACGACCAAACTTTTTCGAACCGGGTTTCTTGTTTGAAGTGGAGGAGCTTTCCTTTTTGACAGGAAACATGAGTCTGTTTTTAGCATTGGTCACAAGCTTCAAAGCCCTAAGCATCTCTTCAACAGCATCATCTATAGCACGGAGTTGTAGCCTGAAGGGCATACATATACGCATATCAAGTCCTTGAACAACCCAATCCCATGGAGCTCCTGTTGTTGCTTTTGAAGGTATACGTGAGATCTGTACACGACTACTTTTGAGTATCCTGCATCCACAGAAACCAAGCATAAACCCTTCCAAGAGCACACCGATACGCACATTCTCTGAGAAGATTGACTGAATCTGCAACTCAGCCTCAACACCATCCCCTGCCTCAGCAGATATGTGTAGCATCTCTATGTCAACAGCAAATATAGATTCCTTCTTCTTTGGCTTATCAACAGAACTCGAAGTAGTTGTAGTAGTAGTTGGTTCTTCAGGGCTTTTGTTGCCTTGTTGCTTAAGTTTATGAGCTAAGACCAGTGACTTCAAACGCAGACCAAGCTCAACCATTGATATGTGCACATCAGGCTCCCATCTAACCACAATATTAGCTGCACTGAAGAGAGAACAGATTGCAACTTCCTTAACACCGCCATTACGACGCACAAACTTGGCGTTTTGTATGTCACAAAGTGTTACTCTTGAAACTGGATGTGGTTCGTCCAAGAACTCCTGGTAGACTGACTTTGCGTTCTCGAGTTCGACCTGTGTAGACTGAATCTCTTTGTTTAGTGTAAAACCGAACTTGAGTAACTCAAAGGAAAGTAAGTACTTCAGCTTCTCATGTTCCTTGGACAAAGTAGAGCTAATGCTAGCAGTTCTTGGCGTGCCATCAGCTGAAACAGTTATTACAACTCTTCCACCTTGTGATCCGTAGTTGACACGTTTAGGATCTTCAATGACTGCACTGTCCATGTTTGAATCTCCAGAGAAGTTCAAAGAGAAACGTTCAACATTGAGTTTCAAGAGTTGAGTTCCTTTTCCTGATGATGGCTTCTTTGGTCTATGTGCTGCACCTTTGTCTTGCGTGTTCTTGTTACTAGCACCGGTTAAACGTTTGATGAAAGCTTGAATCGACATTGCGTTTACCACTAGCGTTTCGAAGCTTTTGTAAGAAAACAACAGAGAGATTTCAGACACGTTGACTATCATTGTCTGTTTACCATTGGAACCATCAGCCTCCTCTTTCTTGCCACTTTCTAGTCTGACTTTCCTTACACTGATTAATGAACCTGAAGATGATTCTAAACCAAAGAGACTTTCTTTCAAACACACTCCTTGTTCATCTACCATGCATAGACTTAGTTCACTAAGCTCCATTTGCACACATGTTCCCTTACTTGACATATTACTTGCAGTGACTAGTAATGAATCTGAGCAGCACTGCAAAACCACACATCCAATTAGACATTAGTTTTGAAGATTGAGAGACTCTTGCTAAACCTTGTGAAGGCTAATACTTACTTGGTAGATAGGAGAGCTTTCAGGATTATAAAGCACAATCTTCACATCAGGAATTGAAGTAGCACATTTCCATACAACAGGCTTAACACCACTAGATTCTGGTTTTGCAATGGTAGGTTTGTCTTCTTTGAGAACAATCTTTTTCTTTCTAGAGAAGTGCAAACGCAACAATGGCTCGAATCTCGCCATTATAACGTTGCACATTATACCTCCCAGCTTAATCTCAACCTCAGCTCTAACAGGGGAAGATTCCTAAGAGTAACACCAAGATCAAGTAAATACATCATAATCATTAAAGCCCATTTTGTTCAAACTAGAATAAACACTGTATATAACTCAGAGTACTCACTTGTACTGGACAGTACACCTTGGAGGAAACTTCAAGTTTTAACATCTCCAAGACAGAAACTTCAGATTCTCTAATAAGCTGAAAGGAATATGAGATATAAAGGCAGCCTTAGAAGATGTTACATACGAAAAAATGAAAATTCAGTGATGTGGTACTAAGAAAACTTCTGATTTTGCATACATGCATCTCCCTGAGTTCCATGACAACATCAAGACATGGTTCTTCCTTGCCCTTTTCACCGGATTGAGATTTGACACTTCTCAACTGAAGCCCTTTCACGCTATTAGCGATAGAAAAATCATGTTCTTGATGCACAAATTTGATATCAAGCTTTGACAAACCAAATGATACCTACCACATCAAGTCAAAGGCAAGGGTAAGCACTTTAGGCTAATGAATATTGACTATATGCACTAACAACACCTCTCTCAAACTTTACTCACTTTCTCAGGGAATTTTGGAGCATGCTTTGCAACCAAAGCATTCACTGGTTGCTTTGGAGGCTTTTCTGAAGCTGCATGACTAGAACTTGATCCAATCACTTCACCAGTGGAAGTAGCACTTGCTGGGGCTTTTCTTTTCGCCAACACCGTCTCATTGAGGTTAAAAATAGTATCAGATATATCGACTTCAACGTTCTTTATACTTGAACTTGAGTGTCTGCTCCAAGAAGATCACAAAATGGCAACCATTGAATGTCAAAACCATACATATACATGGATTTCAGTTCACTAGTAGGCATTAGATGATAATGAATCTATAACCATATAAGCTCAGGTGTAATAACTTTTATCTTTCCCAGTAAAAGAACATATTAGCTAGCACTTCTGATAAATGTAGGAAGTATGTAAAGCAAAAAAAAAGAAAGAAAGAAAGTACCTATTATGGCCAAGTTCACAGGAGAAGGAAACTTTTTCACAATGAATAGAAGGCAAAGAAGAGGCCACTGATGTTTGCTTAACAAGGAAAAGGTCAGTGTTCATGTCAGGTGAATGAGTGGAAGTAACATGTGGTTCACCAATCTGTACAGATATCGGCAAGAGGTACAGTTTGATGAAAAAGTTTGCTGATCCTCTGTCCTTGGATAAATCAAGCTCAAGCTCCTTGATCTCTGTTCTTGCTTTAGGTGTCTGCAATGAGTTTTAACATAAATATAAGCACAGAAAAAAAGAAGAAGCTATTGTATGTTGGCTTACATCAATAATGTTACTAGTATATATCTTAATAGCTACTGAATCTCTAACTATAAGCCTATGTTTATTGTAAACCATTCAAGATGCTTTCACTGAAACTAGTTCCACAAGATAGAATGAAGCAGTTGTACCTGAAGAATGATATTTGTCAAAGAAACCGAAAAGAATCTAGCGATATTAGCGAGTAGCATCAACTTCCCCTTGCCACCACCAGAGCCAGACTTGCGAGCTTTGGGTTTCCGCGGGCGTTTACTGGAGCTGGAGGGTGGTCTAGTGACGATTTTGAGGTCACAAATAGAGAATAGTAGTTTAGGGTCTTGTATGAAAGCCGTTGCACATAGTTCAACTAGAGATTGACTTAGGTTTGCTTTAAATTCTCCAACGGATATAGACTCAATAGAACCCTGTAAAAAATAACCAAAAGTTCTTAGATGAATTGATTTTTGACATTTGAAAAAAAATAATACAAACCTTATTGAAATGTAAAACAACATCTTTCAAGCAGTTCCATCCATCAAACTTGAAGTCGAGTGTTATTCCAGCGAACTGTTGGAGAATCCAAGGGAGTGACCTTGTTGACAAGAGTTTGAGTTTCCAAAAGGTCAAAAAACTTAACTAACTGAAACCAACTAATAATATAATATAACAAGATTGAATAGAATAGCTGATCATCATCATCATCATCATCATCATCATCATGATGCAATTATTAATCCCTCATTGTTCTATATGTTCCAACAACTTTAGTCTATATTGTTCTAAACTACTTGATCAGGAAGTGGCAAGACGATCATTGGAACGAGTTTAAGACAAAACTTACTTGAAGAAAGCCCAAAAGAGGGCGACGATGAAAGCGATCACGGTGACAAAGGTAAGCATGATTGGATTGCTTTTTCAGCTTCTGTCTTGCTCCTAAAGTATTATTATTATAAGCCTAAACCATTCAGACCAAATCGATCAGTATTTGAAACTCACAACGACAGATCTGAAAATAATCCTCCTATAAAAAAACATTGAAAGCTCTCGATTGAAATTCTCTCCCTCTCTCTATCTACAGTTACAGGATGATCATAAATAAATGCTGATATATATAAATTTAAATTCCGATTTTTTTCTTATTTATAGAATCCATCCAAAAGCAGAGATCATCTCATCATCACTCAGAGAAAGATCAATCTCCAATACAGAGAAAGAGAAAAAAAAAAACTGAATATTAAAACGTAAATTTGAGGTTGCAAAAATCACAATAATAATAATAATAATAATACAAAACCATCCAACGACACTGCACGTCTTACTCCTTCTCTTTAGATCTTTCTTATTACAAACTTGCACGTGTGACGTGTCACCGAGGATGTCGGAATGCCCCCGGAGTTGACTCTTGACTTTTTCAATTTTCCTCACTTTTTAACGTCTTTTCCTGGGCGGGAAAGAGTATATGGTAAATTATATTTGAAATCACCATAAGATTTATAAATATCCTATTAATTTAATGAGATACTACTTTATCGATTTTTTGATTTTTTAATTACTTTATCGTAATATTCGTTTATAGAATATTGATTTACAGATGACTGGCTCTTAAATAACAAAAGTATCCATTGTAAATAAAGTTTAGTAGTTTAATTTCTCTGTTTGTAATAAAGAGAGTAGCTGACTTAAGTTTATGAAAAAGAAAGATTTGGTTGGTTGGTTGGCTTTACCTTTACGTTTTCCATTAAATAACCACTAGTAATTTAGTGATAAGTGATCTTTGGGAAAATAAATTAAATTCATTTGGACTTTGAGAAATCCAATAAACAATTACCGAT